>BLKR01009441.1:0-118070 GCA_011170035.1 Teleogryllus occipitalis | reverse complement strand
CGTAGAAGTCTGTCATCTGGGAGAGTTTCCAGTGTTTAACAGCCGCCTGCAACTCTGTGATACCCGTAATGATCATCCAGGAATTTGCGGAGGGCCGTTCAGACAAAGCGACGCAGGATGCTTAGTGCAGGTGTTGTCGTCCTGGACGATAACGCTCGACCACACGCAGCTCACAACAGATCGTTTACAGCAATTGTTTGACTACCCACCCTACAGTCCGGACCTCGTCACCCTCAGATAGCATTAACCCTATTATGATCGAGCGGCGATTATTAAAATTATGTAATTTTTAGTTTAATTTGTAGCTCTTGTAAAATGCGTTTAATCGTTTCTTTCAATTCACTGTCGGCCACACACTGATCTATTCACTACAGATCTTCCGCAGCAGTTCCGCTGGAAGGCTTTGACCATCCATCCTACAGTCCGGATCTGGCTCCCAAGCACTTTTCATGTTTTCTTTCTTCTCAAGAAACTTCTGTCCGATTAGCATTAAGACAATTATGTTCGAGCGATAAATATTAAAATTATGTAATTTTTTGTTTAATTTCTAACTCCTGTAACATGCTTTATTAACTATTCGTTTCTTTCCGTGCTCTACATCATTGAGATGTTAGCAAAATACCACGCTCATATTTTTAGAAACATTCATTGCTCATTCACTACGTATGGTTGGCATAGACAGTTCAAAAGTCCAAAATTTAATGGTAGATACAAAAAATTTCAGAAATGTTTGAAAAAATCACGAATATGGGGGATTGGTTCAGGTGTGTGTATTTCCCTGAGACTCCAACATTTAAATTCCACTTCCTCCAATGCAACACCAGTGCAGCCGAATCTTCAAGCGGCATAAATTACTCGTGTAGGGAGAGAGAGAGAGCGGCAGCCGCCGAGGAATGCGCGAGGGCTGCGAAACGACCTGAGGAGCGGCGAAGCGCCGGGAGGACGGCTGGGCCGCGTAGGCGTAGGCGGGGGTGGCGGAGGGGCGGGGCCCCGCGGGCGCTCACGCGTGCGCGTGCCGACGCGTGGGGCGCGTGGGCGGTGCCGGACGTCTCGCGCGGTGATTCATCGCAGCCTCCCCCCTCCCGCGCTATTATTGAATGTTTCCGCTCTAATTGGATCGGCCCCCGGAACGCTGCACCGCCGCTATCGCCCGGAATGTCTCTGGATTTATTTCGTTTCCATTGCGTTTATTTTTCTCGTTCTCTGAACTCGTTCCCTCTTCCTGTCTTTTGTGTTTCTCTCTAGATTTGTGTGAGTTTGCGTTGAGTCTTCTTCCGTATTCGAATATTGTCGTGCTGGAGAAGCTGATGGAAATGTCCTCTGGACAGTGATAAGGGGCGGTTTAATTTGAGGCGGCTGTGATTAAGAAAATAATTTTTAAGTAATAGCTTTGAGTTGTAATTTGATGTAAAGCCAACCTGATACATACAGTGAAATATTTCCCCTAGATATTCACCCACAAAACAGATTATCTCTTTGCTAATCATATTATTTTGAATGACGATATGCCTATTGCATAGTACTTGATAATATGTGTCTGTAAATAGTTTTCCTGGACTCGTGAATGGGAACCGTTTCTCCCTTTTATTGTTATTGAATGGGAAAGATGTACTTTGCTTACGCATACATACATCAACATGGCTGCGGTTTCGCATTTTGTGAATAATCTCAATGGTATATAGGGTACATCGTTGTAGTATAATTCCATGAATACGCAGCAAACGTAACAAAGTAACACGTACAAAAATGACTTTTGCCTACTTATTTCAGAATGAATTTTAAGAAAAATGTATTCGTCTAAGAACTGGTACTAGTCCCCGAAAGAGGTACTAATGGTACTAGTTACGTAAATAAATACAATTCATCTTGTCAGTAATATTCATTTCATTTGTGATCCCTTTCCTGAGTGATTCGATCGTCGAGAAATGTAAACTGTGAGATATGTATAATGTGTGCACATCAAATTAACTTACGACATGAAATTGTATAAGAAATTTCTAAACAAATTAAGTCATTAACTTGCAGAACACTTCACTTGAACTCTGAGTAAAATATTGATTAATTGTGTTTGTAATATTGAAATTTACATTATACAACTGGACTTCATCTCTTTTAATTACAGAGCCTGAAGCAGATACGTTTTTAATAAGCATTTGCAATAGTATGTGAAGTACGTACTAACAGGAATTGCATGTAGTCCTTATAGATTGACCTTAGACACATAAATTGAATGAATATATTTTGAAAGACATATTCCAATATTTAAAAGCTTGTAGATGCAATGTCCTCCGTCTTCGCTGAAGTGAAATTGTAGATGAAGCTCACCGTCAGGGAGTGGCTCTGATAGCGCAAGAGGGCGAGCCCGCGTGGGCCTGTACCCCTCCCCCGGTCGCCGCCGCCGCGTGTTGTCTGGTTTCCCCGAGTGCGGGCGGCCGCATCTCAGCTTGTGGCGGCAGCGGCGTGGGCGTGGGCGTGGGCGAGGGCGCGCGCTGAGCCGGGCCGCGGGCGGGACCGCGGGCGGCTGCGCCTGGGGCTCTCTGCGGTGTTGACGCGGGCGGCCGCGCGCCCGCCCCAGCGCCGCCGCCGCCGCCGCCGCCGCCCGCCCGCCTGCCCGTGGCTGCCCGCAGCTAATTGTGTGTACCCTCCCGCGGCGCATCTCCTCGGGCACCACGCGTTCCCGCGCCGCGCCGCGCCGCGCCGCGCCGCGCATCGACCCAGCTGCTGGCTCGCCGCCCCCGGCCCTCCGGCCTGCGCCTGGCCTGCTGATGGCGGGAGAAATTTCTCTGGGCCGAAGAACCCGTCAATTTCACAATTAAAGGATTCCTCTTGTTAGACACTATGCATCACTTGCGTCGTTATGAGAACTTCTTAAAATTTTCAGAGTAGTATGTTAATCTTTGAATGCTTCCTGAATTATTTTTGAAAAGATAACAGGTTTGGTATTTCTACTTGGGTTTCGTTGGTGGATTTACCTAGCCCATTTTTTTGTCCTTGCTGACGGCACTCGACGATGTGGTTAATACCGGCTAATATTTCATGGCAGTTAAGGTTTAAGAATGGAGCCACGACCATTAGGGATGCACTGGACTTAATGTCTGATTTTAAACCTTGATAAGACTACAATTTTATGAAGCATTTCACATAAAATTTGAAAATAATTTATTTGAGAAGTAATTATTATCACCAATATCACTGAACCACAAAATTAATGTGGGGGTTAAACACTAAAATAAAAAAAATAATAAGAAGAAGAAATTAAATAATTGTTTTTAGGAAAAAATCGAAGTCTATTGAATGTGTATACGGCAGAAAAATGGAATGATTTGTTTAAACCTTGATTTTCAAGGAGGATATCTTTATTAAATCAATTCTTGGGAATAGTATTTCGTCAAGTTTAAAACTAATCGGTACGAACTAGTTTCACGTTTTGTTTCTTTTAACCGAGCCAACTTCAGTTAATTAACTTCTTTCTTCGTTTCAATTAAAACAGTACTATACTCATTGACATTTGCTTCGTTGTCTTCCTCTAAGAGTGGTAATACTGAAATAATCACGTTTTCTCGTTCTCACGTGGGTGAAATTCAGTTTTATTCGTCTCTGAACCTGAGGCTATGATTTCTAATTTTCCTAATTGAAAATGATAAAGTTCAGATCGCCTACGAAGTACGTAAAATTAAAATTTGAATATTGGGGAAGAAAATAAAATAAATATTAGATCTTATCAATTCTCAGTGTTAAATCTAAATCTTAATAAAGTCTCAAAGTACTGTGTATAATACTGTTGCACTACGTTTTGCGACGACTTGGAAATTCAGATGTAATCCATTCTTATGTCTAAGTAAAGGATTTCCGTGCGACAATTTCCCGATCACTTGAATTTTCTACTTACTTAAAACGCCTTATTTAAAATATTTTACATTCAGTTAAAACGTGCCTTGCCTTCATTCTTTCGGGAATTTGAGAACCCACAAAATGCGTTGTGGAAGATAAATCATTACAAAAACCGCGAGAGAGACAGACAGTCGTACAACAGATTTCTAGAAACAACCCTCGAGGAAATGGCCACGTTATGTTCCCGTCAGTCTGAACAGTGAATGGCGAACTTATATTAGAGACTCAGAAAATATTTTAAAATAAAAATAAAAATGACAATTTGCGATATAAAAATTATCATGTTCATATTCATATTATTATACAAGTATTATTGGAACTTTGTTTCAATAAAAATTTGTTTTTCAGTTTTTACTCGAAAGTGCTCCAGGCGAGTTTTCATGTTGTAATCGAGTTTCACATGTTTCTGAAACTAAAAATGTTTAATACTGCAAATAGAGTACCTTTGGCGGGTAGATTACTAGTATGGTTGTAATGACGAAGTAATCTATTCTGCTTGAAGGACAAAACAGAAAAAAAAGATAAAATGAGAAATAATGTCTGTAATCAAATATCTATTTACATCAAGCTATACAGGATGCAGTAGCGACATTTCAGAGAGATCGGGAAGGGCAAAAAGTGACCGCCGCCTGCTGTGCATCTGCTTTCATCGGGTATAATTACATGTTAATTGCATTTGATTCAACAGTCATTGCAAATAAGCATATAAGACTTCTGAATTGATTGGAAGTGTTTTTTTTCTGCTTGATCTATTCGTCATGCATCAAAATGCAATGTGGATTTACTTTTCTCTTGTTATTTGAAGCCGATATTGAATCGTTTTCCGCATTTACATACATTAATTAATTCCAGTGTTTGTAAAGTAGTTTTAAAATTAATAGTCCTTTTTTAAACAAGTAATTTTATATTTAAAAATGTCCTATAAAAAATTAAAAGTCGATGAAGTCTTATGTGATGTATTTTTGGTTTCAAGGGTGTAATTGATAAATTAAATATTGGTGACAAAATTTTCTTGTGGTCAGCTTTCTTATAATACCAAATGATGCGTTACAGTTTACATTTTTATTTATAAGGATTTGTATTGAACGGGATTCAGGACCATTCTTAGGTTTCATCATCTAACAACAATGTACATGGAAATCGTTTGATCATCCCCGTCTTGCACAGAACCATTGCATGCCCTTGTACATATCTCACATTATCTGATTCCTAATAATAAAAGAACTACGAAATCTTTCAGTTTCCGCAAGAAACCTCGTACCATTTTCCCTCCCGATTCAATTGCCGCACGCTCACTACTATGGAACTTAATCTCTGGTTGCGAACTTTGATCACCGGCAGCTGTCCCCGGTTTCCGCGCAAAACGTGATTATAGATTGCGCCCTGAAACTCCAATATTGCCTTGCAATTGTAAGAGCGATTGTTCGGACGCAATCCTGGGCGTTTCATTTCGTATTTTAATCCGCCCCGCACCGGATGCCCGGCGGGCGCGCGCTGCGCACGCTGTTCCGGGTTGCGGCTGCGGGCGGCAGGTGGGCGCGGCGGTGGCGTTGCGAACGCGGTATCCCCGCTGGCGAGGTGGCGGCGGAGACACCAAGGAGAGGAGATTGAGATGCCGCCTTTACGCGAATCTAATGCGCACCTTTTCTTACCAAATTTAGTAGTCAAAATCGTGGTGCGCATTTGATTCGAGTGCGAATCCGTTTCTAGAATGCCACTAACTTCATTTTTTTCGTTCATTACGTCACAATGGATTGTTGGAGTTTTAAAATTCAACTTCGTTTCATTTGTCACTGGACTATATATCTTATGGGTTCTTAGTAACAATATAGAGGGCAAACAGAGAATGTCTTATGATGCTTCGTTTTAGCATAAATGATTTAACACGAAAGCAGAAGTAAAGCAGTTTGAATGCTAATTATATGTACGATAAATTCATTGTTGAATTACATAAATTTAAATAAAATATCGCACCGATTAATTTTTCATTGATGCGCATTTCAAAGCTTTTGTCCATAATTTTAAGTTTCAAATATGCGGCATGCATTAGATTCGACGGCGCGATAGATTCGCGTATATACGGTATTGCTAGACGAAAGGGAAAATGGGGATGGGAGAGAGAGAAAGTCGGTTTGTGGACATGCAAGTAGGACTTGAACGTTGATGAGAGAATTGGGAGTGGGATGGGACAGAATGTTCGTTTTGAGCAAGGTAGGATGTTCGAACATGGGTGTGAATAAATAGCTAGAGAAAAAAACTATGCAGTGAAATAGGTATCTGACGGAAAGAAATGAGGCATTGAGAAGGGGTTTTGGTGTGATTGATTTTTTCGTGTTTCCAGGCGCGTCAACGGCGTTGGTCATTAGTCCCGTAAGTGTAGTGTGTGTTTTTTCTCGTGAGATGGCGGTGAGCTTCCCCAGCTGGATGTCGAGATCCGGCGCCGACCTACTATCGGCTAGAGGGGTTTCCTCCTAACCAGGACTCTCCCACCAGCAGGTCACCGCCCAAGCCGGGACAAGCTCTAAGCTTCCGACCAGTCTCCCGGAATATGTGGTAGTGTAGTGCATGTTAGTGTAAGTGTGTGTATGTGTGTGTGTAAGGGGAGAGGATAGGACAAGGAAGAGGAAGAACAGATCGCGCGCGGTCCGTGGCCCGTTTGGTAGGGTGCTGCTCCGGCATTCGCCTGGTGTTGATCGGAGAAACCACGGAAAACTACCATTATTCAGGAAGATCTTCTGATGAAGTGAAGGTAATGTACGGCAGACATAAAGGTGCAAATCTCTAATGTGTCACGTGATTGAGTAAAAGGCGGTGAATGCGAAATAGAATAGTAACGCGACAGGGACTCGTGATCAGGCGAATGAGTGATTCAGCGGTTGGTCAGGTGAAGAGGGGCTGGCCTTGCTGTGAAAAATAAATTGTTTATTCAGAGCCGATTAGTGACCAGATAGAGAATGTGGCGAGTTACAAAATGGAAGATAGAAATGTCAGGACGAATTGGAAGAAAATTGTATTCCGTGAGCTTCCAGAGTGTAACGTAGTAAAATAGATATGTACGTGGGTGTAACGTTCAGTGCAAGAAGGGTAGAAATGGTTTAGAATAGTATAAAATCTTTAGAAGAAGGGAAGGAAATTATTATAAGAAATACCTCCCATGAGACTGCAACAAAGTAAGTAAATAGTTGACCAAACTCAAATTGATGTGGGTAAGATGGTGCAGGGCGTTGTGGGGCGAACCACGTAGATATGAAGAACAGTGCACATTACAAAAGGCTGTGACATGAATCGAACCAGATCTCACATTGGAGAGGCGTGGGCGAGAGAGAATGACGGTAGGCAACAGCAGCCATATGAATCAGAGGCAAACACGCGCACACGTCTGCTTACGCTCGGCCACACAGAATCTGTCTCGTACGGATACAGGTGAACAGCAAACTCATAGGTACAAGGAGGAAGCCCGAGGTAGTAACAAGCAAGTACAGGGGAAGGGTGAATACGACGGTAGTGAGGGAGGGTTGCAGCAAGAGAAGGTGGAACGAGATGGCCGGAGGCAATGAGGAGGGAGGGGAACCTCGGCAGTGAGTGGCGTAGTGGACGCCGACCATAGACGGTAGCGAGCGCCGCGATGGGTGTGGTGTAACAGTAAATTGTGAAGCCCGCGGCAGCGAGGACATCCGTTCCACCTCCGCTCCGTCCCCGCTTCGCCCTGCCCTCGCCTCGGCCCCGCTCCACCCCCGCTCCGCCCCGCCCCGCTGCCACATGCACCGCTGGCCCGCGGGTTCCGAGAACCTGCAGTTCAACGGCGCCGCCGCCGGCGTCCGCTGCACTCGAGGTTGTGGACGGCGCGGAACTGCATGATGCACCCTGGGCGTCACGCCTCGCTGGCGACTCGGAGCGGCTGCTTCCTATGTTATTTCCTGCATTTCAAATTAGTAGCTATTCTGTGAAAATTTAATATAGGAGAGTTTGTCAGATCATTTCATGTTATTCTCCACGATCTTCGTTGTACAACGAGTGAAGCTTTCTGATTTTTGTCTCCACATCGATTCGTCCTCTCATTCAGGAGTTTTCATTTAGGACGATTAAAATATTACAAATAAGATAGTACTGAAACATTTACGTTTCTGGAATGCATCAAACAAGAAATACTGACACATTTTGTGGTTAAGATTGGATTGTTTTCCGCAAATTTTATTTACTTTCTGAAAATCTTATTAAACATATTCCGTATTTTCTAACGATAGGGCAAATACATATTAACTAAAGGATCTGTTCGATAAAACATTTACAAATGATCGGAATCCTGAGTCAATTGATAAGAGTATTGTGCATTGTATATGTTCGCATCAAGATTAATTTGATATTTTTACACAGTTCCGTTCAACTTACTCTAGATACAAGCGAGTCTCATCATAGTTTGTTTTTCTAATTGAAAAAATTCGATGCTTTAATATTTACTTTACAAAAACCTCAGAATGTCTAACAATCCATCGAAAAATACCCCAGAAAATAGTGTATAGTGTATAAGTAGAAATCATTTTTATTCTAAAATGGTATCACGCGTATCAACTTAGTGTAACGATTACCAGGTACTGCCTTGAAGATTCGTTGAACTTAAAGTATTTTTGCCCGAAAATTTCAAAAAAGGAAGTGGTCGTCGTCCGGTTGAACTCGTTGTGGGAAACAACATTCGGCGAACGTATTTCTTCTCGCGTGTGGCGAGAAAAGTGTCGTCGACCCCGGCAGACCGTGTGTCAACTGTTCCGTCCTGCAATTGCCTCTGCTATCTTAACTACTACCTCAGCCTTCTCCGACGTCGCCGACACCACCACCTCCGCCTTTAACAGCACTACCGGTGCCATCACCCTCGCTTCCGCTGCTGTCTGCTGCCCAATCCAGCCCCTCCCCCCACTCCTGCTGGAGCCGCAGGCATTACGCCACCGCCACCTACGCTACCGCTTTACGCCTCATCCCCTCCCTCTATTTCCTGACACTCCTTCTACACCTTATTCACCCCTCATCCTCTTCCACTTCTGGCACCGCAGCTGCTGTCGCCGGCCCCACCGGTCACCGCTTATCTTAAGCCGGAGCCTCTTTAACGCTGCTTCCTCTGCATTACTCCACGGCGCAGCAGGAAGCCGGGGCGGCGGCTGGGCCGGGAGGGGCTACCGTGTTCGCGGCCGGTTTCTTCCCTCGGTTCAGCGACAGACACCGCCCGCACCGGAAGTTGCATCACGCGCGCAGAATGCTACTGATTCTGGCCGTAATTCTTCCTAGTCACTTACATCCGCTTCGTTGTATTTCCTAGATGGGAAGATTCTCGCGATCTACAACATGCAAGCCTTCTTTCCTACCTCTGGCCCTCGCCTCGTACAATATGTTTTGTACAATGTTTTTTAATTTCCTCCAAGCGTCTTCTGAAAGGGGATGTACGACCTTGCGCAGAATGAATAGTTGACGTTATGATAAAGAATGCTGTATGAGACGTTTCCGGTTGATATGCATGTCAACACATGCACAGCGAAATTACTCATACCTTAAAATTATGTGTTTTGCTTGCCTGTCAACATGTAACAGCGCATGAGGTCTTGTGCAATCTGCTTTTTTTTCTTAAGAAGTTACAAAAATAATCGTCAGCACTCCTTCACCTTCGCCTCAAATTGGATTACGTATTTTTTAAATTTCTCTGTTTGGTCATTGTTAAGAAAGATTTATCCAATATTTTAATTTCGCTGAATTGTTTAAAATACTAATTGTGAAGTGGACGATGTGATCCAGTGATGCATGTGGTTACTGCACGGATCCATTAATGAATTGTTAATAATGTTGACCATTCATGAGTTGATTATTTATTCATAAATATGTGTAGGCCTAAAGATTTAATGTACCAGCATAATTTCTTCGATTAAAAATGTCGGGCCCAGAGGGTTGGGATTGTTAATAACTCTTATTACTGAAAGGAACGAAAAAGGACAATTGAAAACTGACAATGTGTTCGAGTGCTTAATAAATTTAACACTTATGACTTGGATATAGTATGTATTTTTGATAACTGGGAAATAATCGAATATCAATGGATAAGTTTTAACAAGCTGTATCTCAAAAACTGTGACTTTTCAAGAGAGAGGAAAACGTTGCAAAGCTTTCTTTACAAACTAGTAAAAATGTGACGATTTTCCATAATTTTAACAAATTTCCAGTTTATTTCTGTGATACATATCGTTGAAATTTAGTAGAAAATGATCTTATCTTTCGGGTTACATTATTACAACAAAACGGCAAAATTTTGAGATAGGTACGTGTTGCTAAAACTTAGCTATCAATATGTGTGATAATATTATTGCCGTTAACCAGACTTCTTCAAGTTGTATTACTTCATATTGTTTCTCTGTGGACGGTAAATTACTTTGTTACGAGCCCCCAAAACGCAGTCCACATCTCGTGGATATCCGTGACTAGCGCATCTCACGCCCCTGTTGTTACCGGCAGTAAGTATGAATCCGACTACCTGAACTAATTGGGCATCCACAGCTGACTTTATGGTATACCTTTTCAATCGGACGATCATTGTTCTCCGAGAGGATGCTATGATGACCTGCCATCACTTTGCGTGCACCTGTATCGCAGGCAATTCGCAAGCCGCCCGTTCTCTCCCCATTCATTGGACCGCCGCAGACTTCCACGATTGGCTTCAATTCCCCGGCGGGCAACCGAGCCTTTCCTCCGCCCGCCGAGAACCCACGCACGTCCCGCGCCGCCGCCGCCGTCGCCTCCAAGTCGTTATTTCTATGGCAGCCCCGCCGCCGCGCCGCGCAGCGCAGCGCAGCGCCGCGCCGTGCCGATCGCCCCAAATAAGCCCGCTGGTTGATGAAATGGGTCGAACCTGACACGGCCGGAGCGACCAACAAAGATCCTTATATGCCGAACATTCTTTCATCGCATTGCGATCAAGAATCTCTTTAAAAACCTAAGCGATTTCCTTACGAGCCCTACAAAGAGAGATCTCGGAGCATCAAGGTAAATTAAATCAATAACGGATACCCAACACGCTAGGTAGGAATGGCAGGCACATAATACGGACGCTGCCCGGCCGTATTGAAATTTAAATTGAATAAGTACGGCGCACAATCACGAGCGGAGTGGGAGGCGGAAGAGGGGGGAAGCAAGGTGAAGGGGAAGGCTGTTGGCTGAGTTGCCCTGGCAAGCCTTTGCCCATGTCGACGACTTCCATTTTGTTTTCTTTCGCCGTCAATTTTTGCATCGACGGTTGGTTACGGATATCATGCTTGACGTGGAGAAATGGATTTGAAGTCGACCTTTCATGAAGATGATAGATATTTTGAAATAGACTGCTTGTGCTTTTGATAAACTTATAACAGTGAAGTTCATGAGTGCCACATAATTTTGCAAACATTCCAAAATGATAATTAGTATATCAGTAATTAGCCATTCGTTCACCTAATTTTTAATCTATAATATCTAGTGAAGTGAAAATGCATAAATGGACGTATGTTTATAAACGGAGTGGAAGTAGGACAGTTTTGTTCTAATTACCGTCTATCATATCTTTTTCTTTCAAATCATTTTGGTTGACACTTGCAAATATTTTTTTGTATAATGTTTCTTTTATTTATTCAAAACTTTCACATCAATTCCAAGACTTAAATTTCAGAACACATTGTATTACTGCATTGCAGATGTTAACCTTTTCTTCTCCGTGCTTGGATATTAATGAAGAGCAGGGGCTACGCAAAGAGGAAGGGCAAGGCTGTTGACCGGGCCAGGCCGTCGCCTCTGGCCGACCTAGGTTGCGCGGCCGGCGGCTTTCAGGAATTTTCTCCTCGGTCGAGGAGAAAAAGGAGAGGAATCGGACGTAGATAGGACGGTGCTGCGGGAACCATTACGCCGGGGCAGAGGCGGGTGTTAACGGTACGTCGGTGCATGTCCCGGCAGCGGGACACGGCCCCTGCCTCCGTTATCGCTTGGGCACACGGGGCGGGGCGGGGCGGGGCGGGGCGGGGCGGGGCGGGGCGGGGCGGGGCGGGGCGGGACGGTAGAGGCCCTGCTGGCGCTGCTGGGGAGGGCGGGGCCGCGGCTTAGAGGGAACGTGTGCCTCCCCCCAGGACAAGGAATTTTAGAATAGGTTTATCTTCAGAAGAATGTGTACGTGTGAGATTCTGGGAAAAGGTGCTTGAAATTTTAACGCTCGTACGAGGTGTTCCCAGTCTGCCTTATTTCCTGAGTGAATTTTTATGACCTGGGAAGTAGTGGTTTAAAGGAGCTGGAGGGGCAAGTTCTACCAATTGTAATTTCATATTGCAGAAAAGCGTTTTGTTCGTAAGAAATTTTTGTTTATTTGTGGCGTGTTAATTCTGCTTTTCAGTGCATTTATTATAATTAAAATATTTTAAAGTTTTCATTTGCATTCATTGTAAAGGGCTTATTTTCCAATATATCGTCTTTATTTGTTTTATAAAGTACATGTGATCAATAAGAAAATTTATTTTTTTCGTCGGTAATCACTGAGGATTGTTTTTCTTGATTTGTGTCTTCATAATAATTATCGATATTTTTTTTTTTTTTTTTTTTTTTTGCACAAGTTTAAGTTGCATGATTTAGTAGGCGGTAATGCTCTTGCTGTTTAAAAATAGAGTACAACCTTAATATTTCATCGTCGCCCACCTTTTAGGCCTTATAAATTTTACATTGCAGTAAGTGTTTTTCTCCGCAGTCTGTTCCCGTCTGGACTGATATACTATGATAAGGGTTGAAGCTTTTCTTAGAATTATGATCGTAAACGTTTCAAAACATTTATTACGATAGTTAATAAAGCAATTCTCCTTTCAATACTAATTAAATAAAACAATGAAATATCTAATTAAAGGTAAATTTACGTAAAATTTCAAAGATATAGACTGTTAGCATATCAAAGATTATCGTATCATAAGAAGAGGAAAATTCCGACTCCTATAAATGATATTTGTATACAAAGATGCTATAATATTGTACTAGCGCTTTCATTAAAATACTTGTATAAACTTTACGATACACATGTGTTAATACTTTTACTATCGACAAAAATTGTGGTGTTCATCTTCCTCCGGTCATTATCTTCGCTGTTATAGTGTTGCGGACTTCTGCATTCTACTCAATGCAATAATCCCCAAAATGACAGTGCAGTTCTAATTTATCTACAAGCATATCAACCCTGACATGCTCGAGTACAGAAAACCCCTTTTTAAATATTTAGGGAAAACTGCAACATTTCTGTAAGTTTCTCTCATATAAATCGTCCTGGCCGGGTGGTTGTGTGCATTCTCATATTTTTTTTATGACTTATGAATGTATTTGAGATTTTTTGTTAACATTTGATACGTATTGCTAAATTAATATCTTTCAGAATTTATATTCGGGCACGCCTTTAGAGTTATCCAGAGTCAGTAATGTTTGTTTTTAAAATTATCTTAAATATATTATTTTGTTGCTCAATATTGAAGAGCATGCACACTGCCTTTGTTTTCCCTGGTTTTCCCCGGTCGCTTAAGGCAAATGCTGGGACGTATTCTTGTCGCGTTTGTGAGCCCAGGGGCATGACATATGTAAGTTGAATTATTTACTTATTACTAAATATTATTATTTACTTGTTTTTATTTACTAAATGTATCTCAATTCTTATCTATAAATTTATGTATTACGTGGTTAGGCGGAAGAGCGGGCCTGATGGCCCGAGTATCGCCACATAAATAAAGTCATTATTATTATTATTATTATTATTATTATTATTATTATTATTATTATTATTATTATTATTATTATTATTATTATTATTATATTATTATTATTATTATTATTATAAATTATTTTCAAAATTAAAAAGAGATAAAAGCTTATTTTGGGCACGTCCGAGAAAAATACGGAATTATATTGATTTTTCCCTCAAATACGAAAGTATTTTGAGCGCTGGAGGGGAACAAACTCTTACAAACATCACAACCCATCACATCTTTCTTTGCGTTCGAACAATTGGAAAAAAGTTGAGTAAACGTTTGAGGATAGATAATCTATAAAATGTGTGCTTAAGTGATAATGTTTTACAATTTCAACTGACGTCAATCAAACATTTGAAATCGTATCATTTAATTATTCAGAATATAGAATTTCTGAATTCTATATCATCATTGCTGAACATCAAGAAGCGTCTGATGTTCTTTCCGAGACGCATCCTGATGTTTTTTCCGAGCCAAGAAATACTACAGAATACCACCAACAGTTCTGATAAGATTGTGCCGTTGACTGATTAGGAAAAGTCGCTATTATTAACCTTTATCAATAATTGGTGGCTAAAAATAATCTGTATTAAATGAGAAAAATCCTAATCGCAACATGTTACAGCGCAATGATCTAGAAGAGAAAAAGTATATTTGCCTTTCGTTTTTCCCTTCCCTGGGCCTGAAACAACAGAGTTCTCTTTGGGTGGAAATGCTATTCGCCGGCGAAGGCGCACCTGTGGCCCAGCGGGGGAGCGGCGCCGCCTGAACTCAGGGAGCGCCCACTGCGCGCCTCGGGCGACTCACGAAGGCCTCAATATGCCTCTGCCGCTAGCTGAACGGTCAGCGTCAGAGCTCGCTCTTTTCAAGCAATTAGGTATATGTAAATTTAGAAGATATTTTGGTCTTCACAAACAATGCACATGCATAGGATAATTTTTACTTAGCATGTTTGGTGTTAATAATTAATAGTATTGATAAATATTGTTTTCAGAGTAAATGCCTTTGGAAAATATTGTTTTCGGGTAGTTTAATTGGAATCACTTAAAACCAATCTCTTAAACCGTCATAACACTGTATCTTACTTTATCGTATTGGTAATACAGAGAAAGTTATGATACAATGCAAATAAATCGATGTTGAGATTTGGGCAGAAGAACATGTTTTGAGGTTCCATAATTCTCAAAAAGATATTTTTTTTTTAATTCTTGAACTCTGTCCGTCATTATTTGTAAATACAAGAAAAATGTTTTCTTGAAGCATCAGTACTTACTTTAAGTTTCAGTATTAGGTTATTGATTGTTGAGATTTTTAGATACACACGGAATACAACAATTTCCCTTTTTTTGTGAGCTTTTGGAAAATATACAAACAAGTGCAACATTATGTCGTCCTATTTTGATCACAAAGAACTAATCTGAATTTAGTTTCATGTGATCGTACTGACGCATCTTTATGAAAAGACAACGCAAATTGCATTCCAAACATAAGTTAAATTGACGATTTATACGTGCTGTGCTTGTAGTTGCCCCTGAGGAGACGCGAGTGCTTTTCCTGCTGGCGCCGTCCGCTCCGCAAGCAAATTTCCTCGGCGGCGGGGGTTCGTTGATCCGCGCGTGGGCGGGCGCGGCCTTCGGATGCAGCTGCGGCGGCGCCCGCAAAGGCCGGAAATTGGCGGAGCGCCCGGCGCGTTCGCCCCAATAAGTGCGATGACACCGCACTTCGCGCTCCGCAGGGAGCCCCGTCGCCTGCCGCGCTGCTCCTGCGCCCGCAGCCTCCGCTGTCTCGCCGCCTCTCCCAATCCCCGCCGACCTACAATTCTTGCCGACGTCGCTTCCTCCGGAATCTTCGCTGTCCCCCGCTGATATTTCTCGACCACGTCATGACTGTTGTTTCCGCCATCTGTACGTTCCACATTTGAAGTCGTTTCCGCAATTTCTGCCGCCTCCCCTATTGTCGACCGTTTGCAATTCCTGTTATCGCAGCTCTTCAACAATATAACTGACGTATGTTCTCGCAATCCCTGCCGACCTACAATTCTTGCCGACCCCGCTTCCTCCGGAATCTACACTGCCTCTGTTGATATTTCTCGTCTCATCATTACTGCTGTTTCCGATATCTGTAAGTTCCACATTTCAAGTCGTTTCCTCAATTCCTGGCCCCTCTCATATACTCGCCAGTCTGCAATTTCTGTTGTCGCAGTTCCTTCAACAAATCCTTATGTTCTCGCAATCCCGTCATCCCGACAATTCATGCCATCATCACCTTTTTTGGCGTCCCTACTGTCTCCATTGAAGCTACAATCTCTGCCATCTCCTCATTCCTGCCCGTTATCTATGTCATCTGACATTCACAATCTCTGCTTCCGTAATCCTCGCAACTCTCACAATATCTGCCTCATCGTTAGCTCCTGCTTCATCGCAGTCAACGTACATCCCCTCCTGGTACTATCGCGCTTTTTTCCTGAATCGGAAGACCGTTATTTTGCACCTTTTTCGTTGTACCACAATACATATTTCACGTCTTTACCTGTAGTATTCATTTCGCTGTGAAAGAAAGATAAACTACTTATTAGGGGCTTCTTACTTTATGAAATTTCCATAGAATGACATCCATTACTACTGTAGCAAAATCTCCTGCCGTTGCTTGAGCAAAGCCACTCACAAACGCTACGTCCTCTCGCACCCACAATGTCTCTCCATCACTCTCCTACTCCAACACAAACAGCAGCAGTTGTCTCATCATGAGCTCCATCTTGTCGAAATCTGCCACCCCGGGCCGCCTGCGCCGAAATCGCGGCAGCCGCCCACTTGGAACGAGTGCGAGCGCGATCCGCAGCCGGCTTCACGAGCGGTCTTGCGCCGGAATTAGGATGCATTTCGGACAAAGCTCGCTCTCCCCCTCCAGCTTTTTTTGTGTAAATGAGTTTGCGAAATATAACAAGTGGTTCACGAACTGAACGAGCTGCGCTACTCGTATTTTTCGAACGTGATTCTCTGTTTTGTTACGGCTTCGCCGCTCATTAGGAACATCCTGCTGCATGCAGCTCAGCAGAGATAACGCGTCGAGCCTTGTGCCAATCCCGAACGATTGCTGGACCAAATTACGTTTTCCCCATCCTCCATTTTGCATTTCTGTATCATTACCGAGTTAAATTACATGCGCGGGGGTGCGCTTTAGACCCGCGGGCTCTAACTAGTGTGGCAGAGCTTGTAAAGAGAGGTGTTCGTTTCCAACTAAGCGTCATTGTCGCGGCAAAGGACCGGGCTGAATCGTTCAAGTGACAAATAAGAGGCGAAGCGGGGGATTATCGATGCAAATGCGCGACCGGGATTCGCTCAGAATAAGCCGGGAGATGAATTCTGATAGCAGGTCGTACACAATTGAGATGGCAATGTATGTAGTCATACAGGAGTAGGTGGCTGTTTGCTCTGTGTGTAGTTATGCGGCGGTCATTATTACTGTGGACGTCTTTGGCGGCAGGAAGATTCTGTATTAGAAAGTACCCTATTAGTTTTGTCTCTCATTTTCTTTCTCCGTTTTCTGTTTGATATATTTCTCTTTATAGTCCAATACATATCTTCTATTCTTCTATGTGTCATTGTTACATCCCACCATAAATGTATTAAAATAATACATCTAAGTTAAAATACGGTGTGTCTTATTGTTATAAATTAGCATCAAGAATTTGTTTTATAAATGCTTAGTGTTGGGGGTTTGTTCTTTATAAGACATATAATACCATTTTGAAATAATTTTTCCAATTTGTGACAGCCTCTTTTATGTCAAAGAAGTTAATGAATTTTGGTGGGACAAATATTGTATTTTATTTTAATGTATTTTTTAAAACAAATTAAAATAATATGTATCAAGTATCAAACGATAATGATTATACCGATGGTGTCGTTTTATCTTAATTTTCCTTCAAGTACCTACATCGGAACCTTACGCTTCTTGGAACATTATTAGAACGGAATGAAGGACTTAGTTATTGTAGCTTGTATGACACAGGTAATGGAATGCAAAAGGATCTCGTTGAAAATTAGACAAGGAATTAATTTTGGGAAGAACAGTGTGGTGGTACATATTGGTAAAGCAAAAACCCCAAAACTATTGCGTCTTTCCCTTACTAAATAAAAACTTCATTGTTGCCGTAAGGAAAGTGATCTACAAAGCTTATTTTATTAGAGTTATTGTCGCATATAACATATCTACTTGTAAGAGCAATTAATTATACGACCCATTATATAATTACTGGATACATCTTCGCTCGTCGACGGATAGTTTCTTTTTCTCTACTGAAAGTACGATGTAGTAGTTTGTTCGCATATTCATAGCATTGACTGTGTATGCACAGTACACATATGTAATAAACATTTAGAACACCTACAGAATGTATTTTCAACTGATGCTTTGCAAAGGAAGTAATCGATTTCTTCCTAATACACTTATCCCTGCCAGACTGCGACAGTTTGGGATTTTCGCCTTCAGATTATTTACTGGAATAAATTCATTTAGTGGAAGTCTCGGGCCACATACTTGTAAATTTTCTAAGATTGTTCGTCGTATTTACTTTGTGTAAATTACGTGTATTGTCAGAAGTTAAGGCTAATATTAAAGTGAAGTAGTTCTGTTGTAATGTATAAGGCCATTTTTATGTCTCGCTGCGTAGCATCGATCGCCTGTAAGTTTCCTTGTAATTTTGAGACCGCTCTTTAAGAATATTTTAGTTATATATCTAACATATCATTCTTACAAAACCACGTGTAATCTCAATTCATCATATTAAGAAATTGCTATAAAAGTGCTCGCCCTCGAAAAGGTACACGTGATAAAATTGCATCAATTTCATTGTGTAAATTATTAGATATGTTAGTAAGACTGTGTTAGATGTTAGTAAGAATAGATAAAACTGTTTACGAGGAAATTATTTCTGATATTGCGAATATCATTAACTAATCAAAAATCGTACAGTGGAAAACGAACGGCCTGTTTTTCCTCAAAATTTCTGGAGGAGAACTCTCATCTCTTGTCAACAATAAGTGTTATAAATTTAAAATGAAATATAAATGATTTTCACTTTCCTTGAATGTTTGGAGGATTTTTACTCTGTTTTTATCAGCGGAAGAAAAATTGTGAAGGTACATTTATGTAAGCTAACGACTTGCATATGTTACTCGTTAAGTATTCAGATACCATCAAAAGGTAGATATGCTGTCGGTGTGTACATATCTTATCGCCCATTTAGTGGAACAATGACGCAACTGTAGAAAATGGAATATTAGAGGACATTGTTTCCTGGAAACACCACACAATCTACTGATTCGTGACGTGACATTTCAACAAAGACGCAGACGTCACGCAGATCAGGACAAAATAAACAATTCATTCGCTATTTCTGCAACTACGAAGGTCGACGTATAGCGCCGACTCTAAGTAACATTGAGGATAACGGCAACGGTACTGACACACACAAACATCCATACCCCGAGCGGGATTCAAACCCGTGACCCTTCAGGCTCGAGGCAGCTACGGCTGTTCAGCCTTAACAACCTCGGCTATCGGAACCCACTGTATTAAGCTTGTGCATAATTCTGACCTATTTACTTTCTTCGGCACAATTTAGCAGTTTCATCATTATTTCATTGGATGAGCGATATTATCTGACTACCGCAAACAAAAAAATAAAGGATGATGGAGACAGACTTCGATAATCTCGAAACATTCTCCTGAAAACCGTTAAATCGCCTCCTCATGGAGCCTCTAGCTCCGCAGCAGAACCTCCTGTTCTCCAAGGTGACTGAAACGAGGCACGTTCTGCGTCCTAATGAATTTCTTGGCTTTTCAGTGAGAAATTTGGCTTAGTGCGCAATTTTCGAACTGATTCTTTCGTGATTGATGACTTTTCTTGTCACTTTATTTTTGCATTCAGTGAAATTGCCTTGAATGGGTACTTATCGATTTCGCGTGATATATTGAGCGAGGACGTGAAAAGATTGCATTCACGGGGGATTGCGATAATCTTGAAGGGAGAGGTCGCATTGTCTGCGGGCGCGCGGCTCATTCGAGCAGAAGTTGCGGTTTTTTTGTGTTCGTTTTTAATCAAATTGCGTTACGGAGGCATCACTCCGCTGTTTTCTTCCGCGCTTTACGTGCTCATTAATCATGCGCTACGTTTCTGAAATTCCTACTGAGTTTCAAACACATTTAATTTCTACTTGCACTCATGGTAATTTTAATAAGTACTTCGCTTCATTGAGAATTTGTTAGACAGTTAAATGAGTGGAATTCTAGTCAGTGTATGATGTGTAAAACATTGTTGGTGAAGGAATTGACATAACTTTTTCTGTGGTACAAGACATTATAAACAGTAAACTGCAGTAAAAATTAAAATAAAATACTTCATAATTGGTTATCTTTTATAAAACATTAATATTTCAATAGTTGAACAGGAATTGTATAAAGTAACTTAAAACCAGGACTTTCCTGATTTAGAAAATTGTCTGTTCGATATTCAATGTGTTCCCTATACAACTAAATATTGTAGTTCAATCGTTCACAGATAGGCCTCTATATATGTACAATAATTCCTTTAAATTTACCATTAAACAACTAATCTGAAATGTCGCAAACTGTGCTATCTCTATAACTATTAATAAATTTCACAACAATAGTTGTTTGTATCCCACCATTTACCACTTGTACGGTATATTTGCTTTAACTCGTGCACTGTGTGCCATTCGCAACCTGTAATTAAGCCGATAGCGACCCCAGTTTGGATATCGACATCAGAGCGTCCGAACTCGACACATGCGATCGATCAGTGTATTCACTGAGGTTCACCTTACTCGATAGAATAATGTTTAAACATGAATTTCAAACTTATGGAAGTTTGTAATAATTTAAACATAACATGATAAGTGCAAAAATAGAAAATCTAAAAATGAAGCGGCGAAATCGTTTTGTTCCATTACATATTTTTATTGATTTATTTCTAGAAAATTTGTGTTATTTTTACTCTATAAATACGTAGAAAATTAGAACCTTGTGTAATTTTATGTAGGTTCGCTTTTACAGGAAACTTTGTAAGATACGCAAGATACGCTCTTCTCATTCTTCTCTTCCTCTTTTTCCTCCTTCTCCTCCTCCTCATTGTTTCCGCTGCTTTTGCTTCTCATTTAATTTATTCTGCTTCTGCTTGAGAAAAATGTTGAAACATTACTATGAAGTTTCTTTTAGTTTTGTAAATTCAATTGATAAACACATGTAATCTTTGTGTTCATTACATATACGTAAGTATAAAATAATTAACATAAATAATTTTCTGTCATATCTCTTGAAATGTTAGAGCTTTTAAGCAAGTATCTTGAAGTTTTACTTCACCTTATTTGATCACAAATATAAAGAGTGGGCTACATCCTAACACTAAAATTTTCAACACTCCATCATTCTCCCAAATAACAGAGGCAATCTGTCTGGCGTTCGAACGTCCCTCACCCGTAGTGTCGGGGTTGTCGATCGGACAGTGGTCTCCTCGGGGCGTGTCATCATTTGCTAAAAGCCTTGAGGCCGCTGTCACCGTCGTCGCCTTTGCCACATTTGGTCCCGCCGCCTACTCCATTGCTTCGCCACTGCTTTCACTGCCACCTCGCCTCTACCACACCCACCATTCCCCTGTCATCCCCCAACGCAGATATCGCCGTTCCCAGGAGCATCGCCCCACCCCCTGCGCTGCCGCCATCAGTCTCCGAGCCCCTCTCCCACCAAAGCGTAGTCGTTGCCCCGTGTGAGGCCGCGCTTGCCCGCCCGCCAGCTGCACTGGCCCCGGGCCAGGCAAGGCCGCAGGAGCGCGCGCCGGCGCCGCGCCGTAACGCGAGTCGGCATAATCCTTAGCAGGAGCCGCGCGCCCAGAGATGTGCTCCGCCGAGGCGTATTAAAATTCAGTCCCCGTCGCTCCCCCCGGCGCGGCGCGGCGAGGCCGGGCGGCGGCCACCCGGAGCGCGGCCGGTCGACCCGCCGACCTCTCCCCTTCGACCGCGTGGCGGGCGGCGCGGGCTGACCGCCCGAATCATCTGCGGCCGATTCCGACCACTGTGCTGCCCCGAATAACCTTGTTTACCATTCCGCCCGCAGAGTTAATACTGCGGCGGCGGGGCCCGCGCGCACCCTTGCACATGTCCAACTTGGCCTTCGTTATTAGATGGAGCAACTTCGTGAGTTGGCAATCAGGCAGCGATTGCATTAGAGAGATGCCTACAGCCCATTTCCCTAAGCGGGGCGCCCGCCGCGCGGCGTCTTATGACTGGGCGCTGCCCATTGGTTGCCGCGGCGATTCATCGTTTGCCGAGAAACCGGGTGGCCGGAGTGAGCGGTGAATAGGATTTGAACGCTGCCAGGCCATACATTAGTAACAAATTGTAAACTTACACAGAAACAACGGGTGATTGTTCAATTACGTGTTGTGTTCTCCAGTTCTTCTTTCGATCAGTTGAGAAGAAGTATAATAGCGAAGAATTTAATGAACTGATTTCACGAGAAAGGAACTAGTTTATAAAAAATATGTAAATTGATGCATGATTAATAATTTTTATTAATTAATAATTCATGAGATTAATTCATATTTTCGTGCAATATAGGCACTAAATCATGTTCTTTATTAATATTTTTATTTTTATCTTCCAATACTAGTGTTACTTCTTAGTAACATTTTACCGTTGAAGTTACGTTTCAGTTTTTTTGGTTTCCAATTATATGCACGGAATAAAGATCCCGTGCATTCCACGCGATACAGTAGTCTTCCGGTAAAGTAACAGGTGGGACGTGAGGGGTTTCGCGCACCAATGGTACCGTTGTGAATGACGGATCCTCTTCACGGGAGCTGGGGGCTGCGTCTTTTTGCGGCCGCAGCGATTGGACGCATCTGCGCGTGGTCAGCTGCGCGTCGCGCGGCCTCCGTTGCCTCTTCTCCTCACTCCTGCCATCGCCATTGCTGCCCCTTCGCTACAATCCTCAGGAGCACTTCTCCGCTTCTTGGATTTTCCCCCTTAGTTGTCAGTGTGAAAGAATGTTTTGGCTGTTCTATGCCACTTCGAGTTTATTCAGAAAAGTAAAAATATAAATTTCAGTCCTCTCTCTCTTTCGTCACAGAGTAAAGAACAAACATTTTGTTGTTGTACAGCGTCCTTTGTTACACCAGCATTACATTACAAAATGTAATAATCGATATAGTGAGTATGTTAGTATGATTATCTTAATTTTGATGGAAATGTGCCATTGAACTACTTGGACCAGGCCCTTCAAATGTATTGTGGAAGTTACGAGGAATCTTTGTATTATCCCTTATATCAAGAATTTTATCGTGATTCTTTTTCCCATTTTGCTGATTTTGTTTTCTGTTTCGTGTTTTTTTGCCGTATGTATGTAAGCGTTGCAGTACAGCCGTATACAGTATGTAAGCGTTAATTATTTTTCATATCGATCCTTTTATGCCGTGTCATCGGACATCATGCTTTCTTCCTGCAACATCTTATTTACTTTGCTTTATTGCGGCTAAATATGGATTCCACATGTTGATGTGAAAGTATTTTTTTTTCGACAATTCAAAAACGTAATGAAATGTAATGGGAAAAGGGCATGTCAAGGACATGCTGTCATAACTTCATTAATTTTGAGAAAAATAATGTTCTGATACTGCTGGCTGATGAAGATAAACGACAAATTTGCTAACTCACACCGCTAGAGTTCGAGTTCCATTTACCAATCCCTGCCAAACCACGAGGAATGTGTGATGGATAAAGCAAGCTTTTCTCCCTGTTCTCCCGTTTCTCCTCTCTCTCGCTTCTCTATTTGTCTGTCAATCTCCTCAGTAGTTAGTTGAAGGACTTCTAAATCCCAATAAATAAATTTAACACAATCGTTATATCCGCTGTGCATTTTCAGAAATATAACGTGTCGGAGTGCATCCCACGCCTGATGGCGGTTCTGCCAAACCGCCATCACTGCTTGTCTGGCTCTAGGGCCGCCGGCGGGGGCGAGGGCAATGGGAAAGAAATAAAGGAAAGGCGGCGCGCGCGGTGGCGCGGCCGGTGCGAACAATGGCGCGCCGAGCTCCCGTTAGCCTCAGTGCGGGCACGTGATAACGCGAGAGCGTGACACTGCCCGCCGCAGAGCGCCTGCAATGCGAGGCCTCGGCCCGATTAGGGGCGGGCGGCGAGGAATGAAAATTGGAGGAGGCCAAGAATGCGCAAAGAAAGTCAAGTGGTAAAGCGTTCAAACAGTCGTCTAAACTCACTGTAACAGAGTGAAGTAAAAATTACTCTATTTAATTTGCCACTAAATCTCTCGAAATGACCTTTATAAACTACTTATAAACGTGCTTTTAGACGTGTAAGAATCCTAAAAAGATGTCAGAAACGTGTCAGTTATTGGGGAAGAGTTTCGTTTGTCCACAGGAATTAAATAGAAAAATTCTCTGGTAAATACGAAACATTTTATTACAGTACAAAGCAACGAGTCGCATTATATTTTATAATTGTTATGCTGAAAGCAGTAAATAGAGTTACAGTTTTGAGAGAAAATTTCAATAGGCATATTTTCTCTTTTCTGTTTCTTCATTGGAAGTTACGTGCAGAGAACCAAGATTTCCAAGGCTTAGTCAGAATCAACACACAGCATTCATCTCTTATTTTTTTTTTTATCTAGGGCTTTTATCCAGCCGACAGCCGGTTACCCTTTACGCCCCGATGGGAAGCATATTCGACCATACACTAGACACCAACACACTTGCGGGCTCCTCTGATCTGGGGTCAGCAGAACGCGAGGCCCTCCGCAACAATACATACATACAAAGTCAAGGGACAAACAGCCATGCCCAAGGCGGGACTCGAACCCGCGACCCTTCGGACCGAAGCGCTGAGTCGGTACTCGCTCTTAGCCACCTCGGCCATCCAGGTCGGCCATCTCTTAATAATTGCTCAAAAAGACGAGTGATATTTCTCTATACTAGATTACCAACGTTCCATTACACATATAGAGCAAGAGAGGAAGATATTTGATGCTTCGTGTGTCTCCTCATATCTCATGATCCTTTCTTTTGTTTCGAGTTGCAGAATGTCACAATTGACCTAGAATGCCAATGCTGCTTAACTGTACCTTCAGGGGCTCGGAAGTTTGTTAACACATAATGGATGCTCCCTGTTGCTGAAATATAGAACCCAGTGGCGTTTTCTTTGGGTGTGCGAGTCTTGTATCAACACCCATGGGAATGAAACAAATATTTTTTTCCTTTGAATTTATGTAGATTTTTTTATTTATTCGGTCTTCCGTGCGATCGGCGTCGTAGATGAGCACCAGTTGCAACGTAGGCAATGCAGGCAGTGCGCGAGCGCAGCTCAGGCCGTTGGCGAATGCCTCCAACGTCTTCAGGACGGATCGGGAGGCGGCAGCGCATGCGCGCGACGTCCCCTCCATTCACGGACAAATCGTGTCAAGGCGTTGGATCTCTATTTAACAGCCTGCTGGAGAGCGAGTGTCCGTGATCGTGATATTCTCCGTTGCGCGTTGCCGTCTTTAGCGATTCTCATGAAATTAGTGTTATATTGATAAGGATAGTGAAGAAGTGGAACAGTAGTTTTAAATGATTGCTTTCCTTCCCTGTCGTAACTTGTTAAGTTCAGAATTTAATTTTTTAAACTAGAACCGAAGTTTAGGAGAAGCATCGAGAATGTCATTTTAAATACTTAAATGTGTTTTATTCCAATCTTTGGAATAGAAAATACAACATCTTCATTGTTGTTATTTTGCGACTATCTTTCCCTCATTCTTCGAACATTATGATTGAAAATTATAGGGTTAACACTTTCTCTCACTGCCAACGCCCTAGGTCCAGAGTGAGGAGACGCCACTGATAGAATCATTTGATTGAGTGTCCAAATTCTGACAGCGAAGTTCACTGACAGAGTTGCATCGGTCATCCCAATTAGCAAAGACCATCGTTAGTAATTGGAGAACTAGGTCGGGGCCATCGTGACATAATAAAAATGTTAGATTTCCATGGAAACAATTCAGTATTCTCCTACAAAAAACTTGAAAATATACATTTTGTAAAAATAATAGGCGTACGATGTATAAAGTGAATTTATGAAATGAATTGTGAAGTATTGTTAGAAAGAAATAACTTCATCTATCGCAAGCTAATGTTTTAGTCATGGACGAGACAATATGTATTATATATTTTATAATTTATAACTAATATCCAGCGGCGGCAGGATTTCGACACTAGCTTCAGTCGCTGTCTGGAGGAGAATTCTAGCGGCTGGATGCTCTGATAGTTTTCCGTGGTTTCTCCGATCAACACCAGGCGAATGCCGGAGCAGTACCTTACCGAAAGGGCCACGGACCGCGCGCGATCTGTCCTTCCTCTTCCTTGCCCTATCCTTTCCTCTTACACACATGCTTACACTAACATGGACTACACTACCACATATTCCGGGAGACCGGTCGGGAGCTTAGAGCTTGTTCCGGCTGGGGCGGTGCCCCGCTGGTGGGAGAGTCTTGGTTAGGGGGAAACCCCACTAGCCGATGGTAGGTCGGCGCCGGACCTCGCCATCCAGCGCGGGAAGATCACCGCCATCTCCCGAGAAAAATGTGCACTACACTAACGGGACTAATGACCACAGTAGTTGACGCGCCCAGAAACACGAAAAAATCTTGTCTTGAGGAAAAATGGACACAGAAAACCTGGCTGAGCAATTTATTAGGACTAGTGAGTAATATTTGATCCCATACTTGATTTTCACCCACAACGGTAATTTTAATAATAGGTAAAAAGTGCTATCATTCATTGATAATTAAATTGAAATGAACTCGTATTATATTGTGAAGCAATCGCCCACGTAATTGTGATATATTATAGCAAGATTATTCTTATGAAAATAATTGAACGTATGATAGCGATCAGAAAATTGTGAAAATGAATTCAAATTAATTCATGTGAATATTCAAATGAAGAAATGAAAATGAATTCAAATTAACCTTGGTGTGGGTGATAAAATAGTGTTTATGGTAATTAAAATTGTTAATGATTATAATCCTCCTGACGGCAAACTCGTTTTGGGAACATGGCTTTATGCATAATATTACTTGTTATTAGTTGCTTTCAACCTTTAGAGGTCGGTTGTTACAATTCTCCTTGTTAATGTTCTATGAAACAGCATCAAGTAATATTTCAATTCCTTAACTTTGTTTTGGTTAAGTATTTCCATAAATTGAGTTGTCTGCCAATTTCAGATCGTTTTTGGTTTAGAACAGGGGTTTTCAAACTGTGCATTGCGGCCATATGGTAGGAGCGTCGCGGTGATTTATTAAAAACTCTTTAGATTTGATTTACTTTAATCCTTGTTTCATTTATGTCTACAAAATAATTTTGTATTATCATACTATATGTTGTTTGTAATATTTATGATTTATTTTTGTAATTAATTGTAGATTATTTGAACCTAGCAAGTTCTTTACCATAAACCTACTGAGGCTCCTTTAGCATCGACGTACTATCACAATAAGATAGCGCGCATCGCGGCCGGAGATATTTAATCGTTCTACCCACGCAGATCAAGAGTTCCCGTGCTCACGCGCGAGCGCAGCGGGGACACAAGTGTTGTGTTATTTCAATAACTAATTTGAATGGAGGAATAAAAGAACATATTATATCACTTACTGGTTTGTGCTGAATCTTTAATAGGCCTATATTAACCCTTATATTTGAAGCTTATTGTTACCGGGGAGCCGTGGGAAGTTTCATTTATGTCAAGGGAGCCGTGGACAGAAAAAGTTTGAAAACCCCTGGTTTAGAATATGTTTGTGCAATTCCTTTGTGCTAAATCAAAATCTCGCCTGTGTGTATTTTAGCTGTTTACATCTGCACTAGTAATGAGTGGTGCACTAGAGTTGTGCACTACGCATCTCCCACAGTGAACGATGTTACATCGTGGCTCAAGCAGTATAATATGATAAAGTTTAAGACTGTCATTGCACATTTTTGTCGCCAAACAGGTAGAGCGGAGCGTAAGGAAGTTTATCCTGTGAGATAAGACGATTCGTGACCTCGCGTGCTTGTAGCACGCGAAGGCCTTTGCATGCCGAGGGATGGCGAGGAGCGGTGCGGGCGGGCTCGGGCCCTCCTGTGTCCCCAGGTGTTCTCGGAACGGGCGTGACTAGGTGAGGTTGCGGGCAGGAGCGGGGCCTGCGACGTCGCTGCAATTGCGCGGGCGTCGTCGCACTGAGGGTCAGCGGACCCGCGGCTGTCCGTGTGGCGCATTGAACCGACCCGCCTTGCCCTGCCCCGCCCAATCCCCCGCCACTCCCTCCTCGCCCCACCCTACCCCTCCCCGATTCCATTCCGCCCCGCCATATTCCCGCCACGCTGTGTTATGCATCGCCGTTTTGACCCTCGGCGCCACCTCAGTCACACCATCTCCCGCTGCTGCCGTTGCTACAAGAGTCCTCCCCCTCACCGCTGCCATCACCTTATGTCCCTACCGTAGTCATTATTACCATTCATTTCATTTATTAATGTTAGGGGGCCTTCCATTTACCGTAGATGTTGAAGCCAATGATTGACAATTTTATGAAGAGCCATGATAGCGATTATAAAAGTGATGTGAATGGGGATGGAGAAATAGTTAATAGAGGAATGAGCGCAGAGGAAACGCGAGAACCCCGAGAAAACTAGCCCAGATGTAGCTTTGTCCATCACAAATGTCCCAGAATTGAATGAAGTTGATCATCGTCATCATTGTCACCCACTTAACTATTTGTCGTTTCCTCCGTCTTCTCTGACCATATCCCTTCATAGCTTATTCTTCGCTTCTTTCACTTGCACTAACTTCTCTGCCCGGTTTCTGTGATTCCTACATCTCTTCCACTTCAGACTTGTATATGTCCCCGTCGTGTCATATCTATTCATACAGCTTCATCGTTTTTAATTGATTGATTAGGGTTTCCGGTCGCGTCAACGGCTAAGGTCATTATTCCCGTACGTGTAGTTCACGTTTTTATCGCGTGAGATGACGGTGATTTCCCTCCCGCTGGATGTCAAGATACGGCGAGGATGGCGATCTATTCTTCAGCCAGCGGTGTTTTCATTACCTTCGTGTACGGTATTTTCTACAAGCTCTTAGCTACGGACTCTGAATGTAAGGGGTGAGGATAGGGCAATGGAGAAGAAGGAAAGATCGCGGTCCGTGACCCGTTTGTTAGGGTACTGATCCAGCATTCGCCTGGTTGTAATCGGACGAACCACGGAAAACTACAGATCAGAGTCGCCGGACGCCAGAATTTTCGTCGATTCAGCGGCTGAATGCGACCTAGCTATCTAACTAGCTTGGAAAATCATGCTGTCGGGGGGACTAGAACCCTGCTGCCATTCTAGGGGACCTCCCGCCCGGAGGCACTGCAGTGACATAAATTGATGCCCTGAGCCACCTAAGCCGGTAGATTCATCGTCTTCTTTCGTTTGTTTATGCTTCTCTTTCTGTATATCTTCGCCTCCACCACCTCTTTACCTGACATGTCTTTTTCGGCTTCTTCTGAATCACATCCCTGCCTGTCACCTGTGTCATCCCCATTATCTCCACAGTCCCACCCGTTGCCCACTCCGCTGTCCAGCCCGCCCAGTGTTTGCCCAACCTGCTCACTGTACACCGTTCGCTGCATTCCGGTCCTTGGCAAGGTGGTTGTCCATTGTACGAGTATTTGCTTTCCAACGTACGATCTTTAGTTTGGGTCCTGAAGAGCGTCGTTTACAACACGCATGTCTTGGACCGTTTTTGCAGGATTTGGTAATAATCGAAATGACAATGACTGTACACTTAATTCCACTTCACTTAGTAAAAGTGTAATGTAACTAAATTGACGTTAAATTAACGATAATATGCCAGTTAAAAATAAGTTACTTTCTGTACATTAAGAAAGGGTTTTTTCTTCTGTTCTCTTTGAACAAACTTTCAAAACAGTTTAATGATACGAAAGTGAAAATAAATATACTTATTTTTATCTTTTTTGGAAGATGGCAAAATGTTCTGGCCATACGGAGAAAGTCCGTTATGTATGTATCGAAACGTTCAAATAGAATAAAAAATTTACCTCCTCATAGTGTAAATAATATTATTAAACGAATTTGTTATATTCGAAATGAACACACAGAATGCCTTATCCTTCGATCGTGCGGAAAACATTATTTTACATCTCTGCGGAAGCATTTTTTCTTTCTTTCCAAGTGCTCAAGCATTTTGTTCATTGTGTTTTATTTTTGCTTCTTACTGCTCAGTGGAACAAATCTTTCTATAGTGCGCAAAATATTTACCCATCAGGAAAACGTCCGTTGCCTTTCACAGCAACATTTCCCATGTCCAATGTATCAGTTTGGTTTTGCGCTGTCTCCTCGAGATTTACGTGTCTTATCAGCACACCCATCCCTTCCCGAGCAACACGCCCGCCTAAGACTTCGCAACAGCGGATGGCATCGTAAGCTGCAGTGATTTACGCACTAGCGTTGCGTCATCATTTTCCCCCTCTCCATCTCCCCTCACATACGTCTACGTTCTCGGATGCCGGCGGATCTACCTGATGCACATACGTCTGAAGGCTACGAAAGAAAACACATCGGCGCGCGGACGCCCCGGGGATTCAAATCCCGGCCGTCGCGAATACGACCCCGCGTAAAGAAAGGAACCCGGGCCTTGCTCCGCCTCCGCTCCCGCGTCCGTCCCCGCCGCATGCGCGAGGCTCCTGCTTGCGGCGGGGGAGCAGCTGGGGTGATCCCGGGTGACGTAAGGCGCAGCTTCAGGACATGCCCCTCCCCGTCGGGCGCCGGGGAGGGGGGCGCGAGGTGCAGGGCTGTTGCGGGGGCACGAAGGAAAGGAAGCAGGGTGTGCAAGGTGGAATGGTGGGGCGCGGAGCGAAGAAAGACTTTTGTAGTCTATGGATAGTGTCCAGTTGAAATTGTGCATTTCTTTAATGTAAATGATAAAGTGGCATTTAATATATAAATAATGTGCTTGTATAATTCAGTTGCTACTTTGAGATTGACCCTCATGAACTCTTTAGGTTTTCCCTGGTTCACTGAATTCAGTACAGAAATAATACAGAATGAATCTGACTATGGTTATCTCGATACTTATTGAGAGATACATAATAATAATAATAATAATAATAATAATAATAATAATAATAATAATAATAATAATAATTGATAGAAGAGTGCATATTAATAATATATAAGACGGAAATGTACGTGTTAACTGTACAGAGTTAGCTTACCTTCTGAGTGTATGAACTAATCAAGCTTTGAGTCTACTAGTGATTTTGTTTTATGAGAGGAAAAAACAACAACATTGGTGTTGTATCGAGTGACAAAAAATTGAACTAGCAGATAAAGATTCTTTTATGTGGGATTGTAAGTAAAACAGAATGCTGATTTAAAATTATACCGATGAGGCTTTGTTGTTGAGCTTGTTGATTTATTATTCAAGATTCGCACTAAAATGTTTTGTGAAGTTTATGTGAGAAGAACAGTGAAGTTTCTAATAATGAATGCAATATAAATTTGAAGTGTTAGTGGAGTGAGGAGTAACGTAAGTCTTACAGATTTGAAACTATACGTGAATCAATACACAATCACACGTTGAATTTCGCTGTTCTCCTTTATATTTAAGTCATGATAGTTTCCTGTTCTCTAGTTATTTCTTGATATTTAATTTCTCTCTAAGTAGTCTTGACGAGTGCTCCTAATATTTTATATTCGTTTGATATACATTTCACGTTTCTGAATTTTCTGAAAAGACCTTCATTTCAATAACCGATTATAGAATTAATGGATTTGACTTCAAATAATCCATGAATCAAATGGCGATGCGTATTTCTCAACTTTACGAGGAAAACACTTTTGAAGTTTAAGAATTCTGTGTGTTCCTAGAGGATGCTTCTTACAATTATTTCTAAGAATTTTAATGCTAATTTAAAGAAACAGTGAGGATGAACAAGACCTACTCAAAATATTAACTAGTTTAACTGCAGCTGATGTCTTTCACACCAAGAAATCAAAATAGCCACATTCCTTGACATTACCAAAGCTTTTGACAGCATTTGGCACAAAGGAGTTCTTTTCAAAATTCGGCAATTAGCTACTCCAGACTTCTCCAAAAAAGCTCCAGCTACTTAATTAACAGAACTTTTTTAAGTCAAAATAAACCAAACTGACTCAAACACCCTTTATATGTTGGCGTTTACCAAGGCTCAGTACTTGCCCACACATTGTTCAATATCTGCACTTCAGGTCATCCTACAACGCCACTGCGTATACGCGATTCGCCGCCCTCCCCAGCAAGGAGGAGCTATTAGTCATCACTGCCACTGCAGCCTTCGCAGCACTATTCCTTTCGTCCCTCTCCCGTCCGTAAAGCAACAATAATTTTGTCCACCTCTTCGTTCATGATCATGTATATTTTCATACATTTCGCTTCTTTCTTCACGTGTTCACAACACTTCTTCCATCAATATGGGCAATATTCAGAAAATAGTATTCCGCATACATTTTCTTTAACTCGCATAGTGGTACCGACGCTTTGTTTAGCAATACCATTCTTAATGTAACCCCAAGCTAATGCTTTGGAATAGAAGGTGGGATGGTAAGAAGGGAGCTTGATGTTGAGGCCACTTTACCAGCGAACGGTGGTCTCAGGAACTTATTAGCACAATATCACGCCTGTGAACATCACTTGACATTAGACCTACGCTACGACAAAAACAACACTGCACAGCACTCAAAGACGAAAGGGATAGAACTGAGGACCAGGGGCGATGCTTCATATACGTATGTTTCTTTTAATGAACCTCATATATTAAGAATCAGCTTTTGAGCATAGACAGCTGATATTGCTTTGATTTGGGTAGCTGACACGTACAGCGCGTCGGGTCAGGCGCAACAGCCTGACTGTGCATTCAGACTCCTCTCCCCTCCTCAGCCTCCACGGTTGGCGCTCAGTGCGAGTGAGAGAGCGATGTGTTCAGGGGAAGTAGCGATTGATGGTGGGAGTCACCCCTCCCGCGCATGCGCATTTGAAGGGAGAATACAAACTTGTCCTAGTAAAGAAACCAAGCTACTATTGCATAAAGCAATATAAGACCAAAGCTAGCATATGCATACCCAAGATGATAAAACACTGCACCTAGTAACTTTCACACGATCCAAGTATTTCAAAACAAATACCTTCGCAGACTTCTTAAAGTTCCCCGTTTCATCCGGAGTCGAATACATCGTTAATTCAAAACCCTACAACAAACTACTTAATAAGCTTGTCCTCAAACTTTTACTCTCTTCTACCGAGTACCAAGTGCTGCTTTTTTCCTACTCGACCAGCAAGTCAATATCTCCGATAGAATTTTATCTCGATTTTCCATTTATATGTTTAAACTCCTTTGATTGAAATGTTTAACGTCTCAAAATTTATCTTCACCCCTACCCCATCTCAAAACTTTCTAATCTTTTTTCCATAAAACAATCCAAACATGATTGGGTATCACCCTACTAAGACAACTTAGGCATTTCTCCATAAGTTATCTGTATATTTTCACAACGTTGTACCACCTCTATGTTGAACAGATAGAATTACATTTTACGAAAATCAAAATATTAACCAAACCCACCGATACGATTGCTTGGAGCGGTATGACAATTTTGCCTAAATTGGCGCTGTCGGTGCATAACGTGGACATTTATTCTAGAATCTTATGTAGGAATTTCACACATCACATACGTACGTGCGTATGTGTATGCTGCTACTTTTCCTTTCCTTTTTGAACTGAGGACATGTAACATCTTTGGAAATGGCATTCAAGAGAGATATTAAAATTTTATAAGGTATTGTGTACTGATGAAAATAAACAGTAACGTCTTTTGGAAACTTCCTCTTTAAAACACGCCTATTCTCAAAACATCTCTTTAAATTATTAAAAGTTTTGAATTTTGAAATGTTTTTCAGTTATACAGAATTTAAAAAAGGCGTAAAATTATTTCTGACAAAAAGTTGCCGAACAATTGCAGGCTCCCCCTTGTGACGGAAGTGAAAATGGGTGACGCGTCAGCAGCAGTATCGATTGAAACAAGAGAGGAAGGAGAGAAAGGAAAGGAAGCTGAGAGCACTAAGCTCTCCTGGTCCTCGAAATATTTAAATTCGCAACAATTAAAACTAGTGGTGCTAAAACAGCACGTATTTTCATGCAAAATTACGCGAAAAGTACTCAAATTTTCGAAAAATTGTGCCAAGTTCTCACATCTCTTATGCCACATTTACAATCTCTTGTTCTATCCTCAAGTCAATATGGCCAGTAATTCAAACATTAAGAGCTTACCATTCCACCATGTACTTATTACACTCTTCCAACTAATTTTAACAAAACATAAGAAAGTCTTGTATTGTTTAGTTATAAGTAGAACCATATCTTTATTTTTGTACAAACTTCCTAAGATGACAAAGACTGTCTTAACATTTTATCTTCACAATAAGCTTAAAATTCTACAAAAAGCCTTCATCAAAGCAATCCACTCGCATTCATGTAACATTTTTATTAAAGTTGTCTCCATAACATGCTTCCACCCTAAAAATGGCTAATCAACCTCCTTTAACCCTACTAAATTTCAATGCGAATGGCATAAAGAAACAAGAAACTTTATTCTTTCATTTTCTAAACAGACATAATATACACATAGCCTGTATAACGGAAACTCACCTTGTACCTGGCGAAAAATTTAAATTATATGGTTATAACATCTACAGAAGTGACAGATCCAGACTTACAGCTTCAGGAGGAACAGCAATTGCAATTCAAACTAAATTTAAACACTCCCAAATAAACCCACCATCTACTATTAATCTTGAAACAGTAGCAATAAAAATTTCTACTCCAACACATCCAATAATAATCATAGCAGTATACAGACCTCCAAATCAAAAATTTCCAATCAATGAACTTTATCAGATATTTTCAAGCAATGCCCCCACTTTATTGATAGGTGATCTAAACTGTAAAAATCAAGCTTGGGGTTGTAATACCTCAAATTATCATGGCAAAACGCTCCTCAGATTTAGCCTTAACAATAATATTTATATACACTCCCCAACTACCCCCACATTTTATTCTAACAACACTAACCTAACACCAGATATATTAGATTTAATATTGACAAAAAATTATTATCAAACAATACACCAAACAGTAGTACCAGAACTAGACTCAGACCATCTTCCAGTTAAAATAACTATTGACACACAAGAAGACAACATATCACAACAAAATAAAATAATTAAAGGTAAAACCAATTGGAAATACTTTAAAGAACTAATAAACACAAATTTAAATTTTCCAAGACATATATCAAATAGCACAGATCTAAATAATGCGGTCTCAGATATAACTCAGACTATCACACAGGCTCATTTATATTTCACCACTTATATTTCACACATTGCATCATTAGAACACAACATAGACCCTCTTCCAAACCATATCCTAAAGACCATCAGAAGGAAACGTGCTATCCAACGCCGTTGGATCACAAATAGAAACGATCAAGACAAAACACTAATTAATCAACTCACCAAGCACATCAAAAACATGATCACTAATCACAGACATAATAGCTACCAGAAACACTTGCAACAACTCCATCCAAACACCAGACGACTCTGGCAAACAGTCAAATACTTCATGAAGGAAAAAACAAGTGTTCCCCCTCTTCTTTCAAATAATCAAGTAATATACTCTGAACACCACAAGGCAGAAACCATAGCTAACCACCTAGTTTCCACTTTTAAGCCCAATCCAATAATATGCCAAAACTTTAACACACAAATAGAACATCATTTGAATCATCCTCATATCACTGTTCCACATCCCATTAAATTTATCTCGCCAATAGAAACGTTCAATATCATACAAAAGCTGAAAAACAAAAAATCACCTGGCTATGACAACATTACCAATGTAACCCTCAAGCAGCTAACAAAGCGTTGTATTGCAGCTTTAACATCTATTTTCAATGCCGGACTTCGCCTAGGATACTTTCCACAAATGTGGAAACATGCAGCTATACTTCCCATTATTAAACCTAAAACCAATCCTAACGATCCCACCAATTATAGACCTATCAGCTTACTCCCCTCTCTAGCAAAAATCTTTGAAAAACTAATATTAAACCGCCTTATTAACTTTCTTAATGCCAGCAATACCATACCCAAAACTCAATTTGGCTTCAAACCCAATCACTCAACAACCCACCCACTACTCAGACTTATAGAACACATAGCAAGTAGTTTTCACACAAAAAAGCATACAATTGCAGCCTTCCTTGACATTACTAAAGCCTTTGACATCATATGGCACAATGGACTTCTATTCAAACTTCAGCAATTAGGTACCCCAGAATTCCTCTATAAAATCATCTCCAGCTATCTAAGAAACCGAACTTTCCAAGTTAAAGTCAATAAGACCTTTTCAAATACTCATAATATACTTGCAGGCGTTCCTCAAGGCTCAGTTCTTGCTCCCACATTATTCAATATCTACACCTCAGACCATCCTACTATGCCTGATGCCAACATATCCCTATTTGCAGATGACACGGTAGTCTATTCTTCTCACGAAGACATACTTTTAGCGTCTGATCAAATCCAATCATTTCTTCATAGTTTAAATACGTGGTTTTATAAATGGCGATTAAAAATCAATCCAGCAAAAACTCAAGCAAAAATCTTTACTCTCAGAAAACCAACAAATCCACTTCCATTGACTATCAATAACTCTCAACTATCCTAGCTAAACAACTCTACCCCTGCCAAATACCTAGGAATATTAATTGATAGACGACTAACCTGGAAAGATCACATCAAATCTAACATACAAAAAGCTACAGCAAAAGCTTCTAAATTGTATCCACTCATAAATCCGACATCTTCACTAAAACTCGAAACCAAATTACTACTATATAAAAGTATTATAAGACCCACACTAACATATGCATGCCCTGCCTGGTTAAACACTGCTCCTAGCAATACTAACAAAATTCAAAATAAATGCCTTTTTCAAAATAAATGCCTTCGCAGACTTCTTAACACACCCTGGTTCATTCCTAACAGTCAAATTCATCGTGAACTTCAAATGCCTTACATCTCTGACTATTTAATAAGCTTATCCTCTAAATTTTATACACTTCTTCCATCTTGCCCAAGCACTTCCTTTTTTCACCTTGGCCAACAAGCCAATACTCCGAACAGAATAAAATCTCGTTTTCCCAAAGATATTTTCAGACCCCCCTGATTCAAATCTCCCCACATGTCCTCTCATAATATTTATTTAACACCCCCTCCTAACCTTAACAATATCAAACTCAAACTATCTTCCTTTCTCACCTCACCATAAAACATAAAATTTATGTCTTTCTTTGTGGTTTAACACCTCAATAAGACAATCAACTTAGGAAGTTTTTCCAAGAATTATATGTGTATGTGTATTCACAACTCTGTAGGACCATCTGGTCGAGCAGATAGAAATAAATTAAAAAAAGAAAAAAAAAAAAAAGAAAAATTGTGCAAGACCTTATTTCAAAATCTATCTTAAAGGAACAGATTTCATTAAGGGAAAATATCTCGATCTTTAATATTTTAGTTGTAGGAAGACTCCAAAAACATTTTGAACTTTTGCAATTTTCGAAAAAATAAGAGTTTTTAACGAATATGAGACCTGCACCATTTTCTTAAATGTCCTTCGTACTACCTTACTTACGGTACGGGGCTTTATGTAAAGTATCCCCTCAAAATTAAAATGTCGGTTTCAAATTCAAGGGACCGCAACATCAGCCATATCGATCGGGAAATATCAATTTGGGAGAAAATCGGCTAAACGGTTTAGCCCGCTAGCGTTGTTCTCAGACGGACGGAAGACAGACGTTTTACCGTGTTTCAATTTTCGTTTTCAAGGACCCACAAAACCTGGATTATGGCTACACCATGTGATAGATTTTTTACTTAATTTAGGAAATGGATTTATCCACTTTTTCATTACCAGGGCTCTGAAATAAGTGTTTTTCTGCCGAAAATTCGCCAGTTTTTCGCGCAGCATTACATAACTTTCTCTATACTCCGTAGCGAGAATCTAAAAAGAAATAAAGAGTAGAAAGGCGAAGTGTGGTGGTGCTGATGGGGACTTCACCAGAATAGCAGGCAAGCAACGAGAGATCGATAACTCAATATATTGTCTCTGATGATGTTTTTCAATATACAACTTGCATTTCCCATTGTTGACAAAATTTCTATTCAATTGGCTTTGAAATTCGCAAAAAATCAGAAACATGCCGGAACGTTATCCATTCAATGTCAACCAATCTCGGGCTAAAGTTGAGAATCGTATGTGAAATATTGCATGTCCAAGTAAAATCTGTGAAGTTTGGGATATGGAGTCTAATGTGATTGCAAAACATTCGGGTCCCGATGATATCGTAGAAAAGAATATAAATAAGCAATAATCAAGGGAAAATGAAGCAATTTTTCATTTTGCTGACGAAGAAATAACAAAAAATCGGTAAATAATTACAAATTTTAGTTGAGCTCTTTGCTGTAAGATGATCTCATAAGCTCCAGATTTGGGCCAATTGTACGCGTTCCGTTTTACACCACTGAGAAAGGGCGACTTGTGTCCACAGTACGGCGAGCAAAACTATCATGAAGGAAATCCACCTGCTTCTGATTTTTTCGGGATATGGTTGAACATGAGCGCAACGTGAAAGCCGTGAAATTGTCACGTATTTCAAGCGTGTATGTGCCTCTTTAACTTGCACTTTACGTATTTGAAAACTAAATTACCCATTGCCTTCATAAATAAAACTTGTCGACTCACACATTTCATTAAACCGCTGTGCACGTGCTTTTCATTAGTTAATTTGTTTTTATTGATCACATGAAAGTAAGCATTCGCTTAAATCTACTATGTCGAGAATGTCAGTGAATTTTATTTGTCACCTTTTTTTGTGCTATGTTGATATCTCAGATCCACGCGCACTTTATTGATTTAGAATTTTATGTGGAATTAATCTGCAGCGATCATCCGAATTTAATGGATCTTCACCGACTCGCATTAATGGCTTCGATTATACACATGCTTCGACTTGGAAGCATAGGGAAATTTTAAGAAATAATTTAAAGAGAAAGATAATAAAATTAGTTGATACATTCTGAAATACTTACGAAGTAAATTTTAAAATAAAAGTTTTGTGATTGAAGATTATAGCAATCGGTGAATGAATTATTTCTCCGATTGTTAATCTGAATCAATAAAATTGGTGCCTGTCTGTGATTTCAAAATAACTGCTTAAGAAGAAGATTTGTTTCTTTTCGTATACCAATCTATAGTTTTATTCTTATCTTAATGGAATATTGAACCTGTGATATTCAAAACAGCAGAAAAATTATTGTCTATTTGAGATTTCGTAAAAATTACTCTTGCCTAGCACATAGTGCAAAATTTAAGCGTGAACTGTTTCTGTGCTTCTCAAATATCTTGAACACAATTAGTAAATTCAGAGAAATGAGATAAACGTTTCAAAAGAACCATTAAATTTCCTACTAAATGCATTTTGATTCATTTCAAGAGCGGAATGAGCTTCAGAGTAATTTGCGATCAAAATTGTTGCTGGACGTGAGTATCCAGCAATGCATCTGTTTACATCAGCCCATGGCAACAGTGATTGTAATAAAAGGTGGGCAGGACAGGTCAGGTGTAGTGGAATGAAGCGCCGTGCGACAGGGGTAGTGGAGAGAGTGTAAAGCTGAGCGGGTGGGATGGGGCAGAATGAGAATGACAGAATGGGGTTGTGCTGACCATGGTGGGTCAGGGTACGGCAAGGTAGGTTAGGGTGGATGTACTACACAAAAAATTCATTATTTTTCCTTTCGAGTAGATGATAAATATCCGGGCAACGCAGGGTGCTTCAACTAGTGTATAATGTGTAACCGTCAGTGGCGAAGCTACAGTCTTGCAGTTGGGTGTTCTGAAAATTAATTTTTTTTAAAATTTAGCTCCATTCATTGGTTTTCTCATTCAGCAAAAACGTCGATAATTTGTTCTTTAAAGCTGTAGTTCTGCACAATTAATTTAGCAGACACTTCTCAATAGCCATTGTACTGAAATTACCGATTCTGATATTTCTCATGCAATTTCTCTGGGATGTCTTTACTCTCGTTAATGTAATCATCTTTCTTTCACATAATGTTGTAGATAAAGGGAAAGTTGCACTGAGTTGAATCGACCGAACCATCTCTTGATATTTTTTTCTAGAAAGATCTGTCTAACAAATACTTCAGTAACAAATCTGCAGCCATGTATTTTGCATTACCAGTGTATACATTTGTCATTCCGAAATTGCTCACTGCCAAAGAATGGATATTGTTTTATTAGGAAACAAAACTTTTCTGAACGAAAGGACGCTTTGTAGGTGGAAAACCGCGTTTCGTCATGAAATTCGATAAAATGTAAGTTTTCAAGATCTTGAAACCTGTAGTCCATCTGAGTCACTACTGTATCAATAACTTTAAAAGAAACAATTTTGTATCTTTGAAATAATTCTGACCCTGAAAGTTCATTCATAGTCATGTCTGGTGTGATGCAGATTTCTCTTCATATCTAACGCAGTATATTATGAGACGAGCTCGAATATACGCCCTGGTAACGGACCGGACCATATATAAAAATTCCCAAAATACCGTCTTCGGCAGTTCGCTAATTTGAACGGGGCGCGAGAACCCCGTCACTGTCTGACGTCGGCCGCGGCCGCGTCGAGCGAAACGCTTGTCCACGAATAAGAAATTCGAAAGATAAGCTTGGGAACGAGATCTTGTGATTGGCCGGTATCCGAAAAACGAGGGAAGCCAACGGCAAGAAATTTTTTTCCGTTGAATGTTGAAGGGGTCTCAGAAAAATCTCGGAGGAGGACGGATCGCTGCGGAACACGTCTCACAAATCACGTAAAAACCGTTATAAGTGACGGTTAGTGAAGAGAAACCGGTCGCTAGCAGTGAACTTCACGCGAGATTGTTTCATCCGAATACGGGAAGAGAACGAACATTGTACTCGTTTTTTGTTGATAACTCACAACGGAAAAGAAACGTGTATCAGTGGGAGCGAATTATGTGAATTCAGTGACGGCTGAATCGGACTCTTTTCCGGCGTACGCCGAACAATTTTCTGCATCGCCGCTACGTCACATCACCGAAGCAAGGAGCCAAGGCGATAACATTTCCTGAAAACACCGCCAGAGAAGCATTTGTGTTGGGGAAGGAAGACGGGCGCAGAGGCGAGGCCGAGGCACTTCCCGGCCGAGAAAATTGGTACGGAGACGCAGCGGAAGGAGGGGCGGAGGATCGTGGAGGCCAGGCTACCCCGGCGCGTCGCCAGCACGAGCCGTCGCGGCCAGCGCAGCGAGAGCCCCGGAGGGCGCGTAGGGCGCGATCGTCACGTCCCCAAACGCCGAGGCGCCAAGGCGCCGCTCGCAGCACTCGACTAGGCCAGTTCACGTAAAAACCCATTGGAGAAGCGTGAGTACCCGTGCGACAGACGGTTGCAGAAACGAAAGAAATGTTATTGAACGACGCTAAACCACACTGTTTGTTTCTTAAAAGCTTTCAAATATTAGGTATTTCAAGCCACATTTGTGAACGTTGATGTGTGGAACTCTTGAATGAAAGCCATGTTAAGAACAGAAATGATTAATTCACTTTAAACAAGTCACCCAATTAATTAAGTGTAAAAAAGGGGTGTTGTAAATAGTTTGATTAATTTTGCTCTGTGCCGAGTTTTGTTTAAGAAGTAGTGATTGAAGTGTATTATGGATTAATAACCATTTGTCAGGAATGAAAGCAATTCAGAGTAGGAAGGTTCAACTTTGTATTCTTTGGGTCCTTAAGACCAAGGCATGCCTGCACCAAATGGTGTATAAAGTACAATTCATTAAATGAATGATGAAATAAGGTGATTTATTGTGAAGAGAGGTAGCAATAATTGCTCCGAATATTCATTTCCGAGCACGAAGGTCGCGTTCTGTACGTGATTGTTTGTCAAGGGCTATTTTTGTTGAATTTGTGTGTGTTTTTTTTTGTTTTTGTCATTCCTTGATTGTAGAATATACAGCTTTGTATGCCAGAGCCACAAGTGTTTTGCTTTGAGTATAAACCTGCCCGTATTCCCCACCCAGGTGCATTTTCAGGCATAAGCCTCATCCAGGCAAGCGATTCGAAACAACTCGAGAGGTCTGACGTCGGGACGGCAGTGGACTGTCGAACGACGCCGGTAACGCCCACGCGATCTCACGCAACCTTAGGGCTAACGACTCCTTCTCGCAACAGAGTTGTATTATGCGCGGCGCGTCGGAGAGAAGGCCACGACGCGGACGTGTGTTCCGTCGCAATTACTAATATCTATATTATTTCTATCTCTACGGTATAACCGGGAGCAGTAGCTCAGTTCATCAACTGATGTCACTGCAGCGCCTCTGACCGGAAGGTGTTAACAACCACCTTTCAAATCCGAGATTAATAAAAGCTGGACTCCCTCAAGGTTCCCCACTTCCTCCGACCTTATTCAACTTGTATGTCGCTGATCTTCCTAAACTACATAATATTCAAACAGCTCAATTTGCGGATGATACGGCCATATTCTCTTCAGACACATCCATTAATCTAATTAGAAACAGAATGCAATTATACCTTCACATGTTAGATAGCTGGGCTTCCAAACTGGAGATGCAGTTAAATCCAAATAAAACCTCCGCCAAAATATTCACACTAAGACCTTACACTCCACCCACTCCTATGACACTGAACAATGACACAATAGAATGGTTACCCCCCAACAAACTGGTTAAATATCTCGGCCTTCAACTAGATACCAAACTAAACTGGAAGCAACACATAGATAACAAACTAATTCAAGCCAAAATAAAATTTCTGCAGCTAAAACCAATAATTCACAGAAATAGCTCGGTACCATTCAATTCCTCCATACTAATATTCAAAACAGTCATAAGACCGCTACTACTGTACGCCTGCCCCATATGGATCAACGCCTCGAAAACTAACATTAACAGAATTCAAGTAATACAGAATCAGTTTCTTAGAACAATTGCCAACGCCCCATGGTTTGTATCCAACCTCCAACTTCATAAGGAATTTAACCTCGAACCGTTATCACAGCATATAGCTTATCTCTCCACTAACTTTTACTCCAGCTTAAATCAAATCCCCTCCCTGGTGCCTTTCAGACTCGGTAAAAATCCCATCCATCAAACCAAAATTACAAATAAATACCCCTACCATTCATTTATCATCAAATTCGCCGAATTGGAACCTGATTAGAGAACCCACTAGGGTTTCCTCTCCCATTGTAATAGTTGTAAGTTAATTTTAAGTTAATTATAAGTTAATTTTAAGTTAGTTTATAAGAAATCAATACATATGTAAAGTTGCTAACAACTATTCTATGTACCTACCATCAAAACCAATAAATTGAAAAAAAAGACGATGGTAAGTCGGCGCCGGAACTCGCCATTCAGCGGGGGAAGATCACCGCCATCTCCAGAGGAAAAATCGTGCAGTACACTTACGGGACTAATGACTTCAGTAGTTGGCGTGTCCGGAATCACTAACAACCCACCAACCTTACAAATAGGGATTGACGCGCCCGGAATCACCAACCAACCAACCCGGCATATTACTTGCTTCATGATTTCACGCATGAAACTGGATTTTGTCATCGTGAACCGTTATGGGACTGACGCATACTCTGTGGAACATTCGCTATAACTCTAATCTTTATTGTTAGCACTAATCTTGTATTGTTTCATAAAGAACACACGAACATAAATCACACAAACAACTCTACTTTCCCACGATGTTAGGTGATGAGGTGATTTTGCCTGGCCGAGTCGTGGACGTGCATCGCGGTACAAGTCCGTGCCTCCCAGAAGCTTAGGCTCTGTCCAGTGAGTGCGAATGAGAGGGAGATAGCTCGCGCCCTCTTGCGGCAGAGCCATCTGGTGTCCTGGAGGCAACTGGCAGGCTCCTCGCTCAGCATCCCCACCGGCCCCAAAGAGTATACCTCTGCGGCCGTGCTAATTCTCTCGCGCGTAAGTGGGGAAATGGATTCGAAAATATTTAATTTTCTTCAACGATTCAGTAAAAAAATATTTAAAATGGTACACTTAATAACAGATTTTATTGAAAAATAATTTGGATATTTTAAGGCTCCCAGATTACCCTTCAGCTTCGCTGTAGGGTATATTTAAATAATTGTTTGTATTTGTATAATTAAATGTTTTTATGTATATGATTAATATGATTAAACTAAATTATATATAATATGATTAAAACAAAATGTTTTTGTTTATGCATAATTCAATTGACTAAATCCAGTGTTTGGCTTTTTGACTGATATCTAACCGAACGTCGTTTCTATTTTTAACACAGGAAAATTCTTATAGTTCCTAATATACACTTGTATTTTCGAAATATTAGATTGGTTTGATCATCCTCTCTCTTGTTTCCGTGTCCACAGGAAAATATAAACTGGGCAGAGGTCCAATAAAGGTACATATATCCTTGTAGTTTTGCTGATACACTTCATAAAAGTTGACATCTCGAGCTACTTCGCTTTTCTGCTGCAACGCATTAGAGGACACATTAGTTTCTGGTTTATGGACCGAAGAATGGAAATTCATAGCTTGTCCAGATGTTTTGTCGTTACTTCTCTCAAACCACGTAATTTACAAAACATTTGTGTAAATCTCCGTCACAACGTAATTAAATGTAGCTGTCATATTGCTTTGATTTGTGTTCTGTACTCCCATTATTTGTGAAATGTAACATTCTGAGCGAATGGTTCTTCGCATAATGGAATAATCATTACGAAACATGAAACGTGTTTCGGGGTAATGCAAAACAAATGGAAATAATCGTGAGGTTGTGATGTGTTCGTTTTAAATTTATTTCGAGTATTTAATTACAAATTATGATTATTATTTTTAATCAGCAATGTAGTTTATAAAAATTAATAATGCTGATTTAAAGTTTCTAAATATTCTCATCTGGTGGCTCGAAAGATTTATTTTCTATTTTTGAAAATGTTTTTGTTTTGATATTAATTCGCTCTCCTTTAAATCTTTTTTCGAGTACATTTCCAAAATTCAAACCGGTAGCGGTAGCTCAGTGCATCAACTGATGTCACTGCAGCGCCTCTAACCGGGAGGTCCTAGGTTCGAGTCCTGACGGCAGCAGGATTTTCGACACTAGCTTTCCAGCTAGGTCGAATTCAGCTGCTGTCTGGAGGAGAATTCTAGCGGCCGGCTGCTCTGATCGGTAGTTTTCCTTGGTTTCTCCGATCAACACCAGGCGAATGCCGGAGCAGTACCCTAACAAACGGGCCACGGACCGCGCGCGATCTGTCCTTCCACTTCCTTGTCCTATCCTCTCCCCTTACACACACACTTACACTAACATGCACTACACTACCACATATTCCGGGAGACCGGTCGGGAGCTTAGAGCTTGTCCCGGCTGGGGCGGTGCCCCGCTGGTGGGAGAGTCCTGGTTAGGGGGAAACCCCACTAGCCGACGGTAGGTCGACGCCGGATCTCGCCATCCAGCGGGGGAAGATCACCGCCATCTCCCGAGAAAAAAACATGCACTACACTCACGGGACTAATGACCTAAGCAGTTGACGCGCCAGGAAACACGAAAAAATCAATCAATCAATCCAAAATTCAAGACGAAAAATATCTCATTTTGGTATTTTCATTTTAAAAGACTTTATTTTCATAATACGTAATACCTTATCGTGTTAATGTAGTTCCTTGAAGTACTAAATCATTCTTTAGTAGACTACATTGCGCATAACATCATTATCATTCCGTATTACACCTTGCAAATTTACGTACAAATTGTAGGTATTTTTCATATTAAATGCCATGTTATACATGGTAATGGTTTTTATAAAATTTTATTTCTTTGTTCTCAGCATACCTTAACGGGCCACTCCGGCAAAGTGATGACTGCTAAGTTCCTGGGCGAGCCTACAAAGGTAGTCACTGGTGGTTATGACCGCACCCTCAAGATCTGGGATCTTCGCAGTAAAAGTTGTAAGTACTAAACGATTTATGCCGACCAGTGAACCGAATAAAATTTTGTTCGCTTAAGATCTTCATTGTTCTATTTCATTAAGACGTGAATTTCTTCGTGTGAATTTACAATGTGAACGGGATTGATAAAAAAACTGATACCATTGAAAAATGTAACATCTTTCATATCATTCATTTAATTACTTCTGCAGTTGGCCGAAAAATGTGGTTGGAGATTAGAATGAAACTACAAATATGAGTTCCGTAGCGTGTTTCAATTTGAAAAATGACCGTGGGGAATCGTGGTATAGTTCACTGAAAGTTAAGAAACTGCACGGAAGTTGAGTTCTTTCGCTATATTATTTGTAGTGGCGAAAAATATATTATAGTGGCGGGAATTCTTTCAAATGATCTATTCACCATATTTTCTTCGTTGTATTACATGTGTTCTATGTAAATTGTTATTTGTAATATCAATGATATAACATTGTTATTAATTATTTGTTCCAAAATAATATGAGTAAATTTGCAAATGCGTGAAATTGTTAATCAACTGATATTTGAGATGACTTTGACATTTTAGATAACTTTGCATATGCTGATGTACGGGCTCAAGAAGCACGTAGATTAAAGCCATTGCAAAGATTAAAGACGACATTTTATAATATTATTTATTAATAATACATTAATCAACACTCATTATTTAATTCTCATTTATGTTCGTAACTTTTGAAATACATATTAAGATATAATTTAGTCGTTTAGAAGCGGGAAAAATGTAGGAGTAACCTTAGGTAAATATTGGAGTAGTATTGTAAGAGTAACACGGACTTCATGTGGAATGAATTATTCCATTAGCATTATTTTATTTGATATAGTATTTCATTTCACTCGCATCACCATTAGAAATGTATCTGGTCTATTTCTGGGCGATCTCACATTCGGAAATCCCATGCAAAAGATTTGCAAGAACCAGCGTGTATTTCGTACGTAAGAGTGACTCTAATCAGAGTATAAACATTTCAACATTATTAAAAATATTGTTATAAACAACAAAGAAATATTGCAACAAGCATGATTCTGATCTTTTGAGTTGTCTTCTAATTTTTCGTTGACTCTTTTGAATATCTGAAAATGGAACTTGTCTTTTATTCTTAAGCAGAAGTTAAAAATATACATTTTATTTATAATTGAAGAACGTTCATACTTCCCTGTTTCTCTGTTAGTAAATTTTGTGTACACTATTAATAACAGTAAGTTTATTATTTACAAATATAATAAACTAGCTGACCCGGCGAACTCTGTTCCGCCTTAACAGCCGGTCCCATCTTTTTCTCGCGTCGCACTCACTGTGAGAAACTGTACTATCCTTTTTGCACTGCGTACGTGCAAAAACGTGCGTTCTCACACAGGAACGCTGTCGAACGGAATAAACAGTATCCTATGTCCGTCTCCTGGCTCTAAGCTTCCTGCTCACCAAATTGGTACAGTCGTTCTTGAGTTATAAATAATGTAACTGACACGACTATATATAGATATAACGGCGAACGAAAGGCGGCTATCATTATCGCCTTCTGTTATCAGTGCGGCGTTACAACAATGGGTTACAACAGGCAACAATGACCGCTAACATGCGAAATCACGCGAAAACGTGCAAAAACGTGCGTTCTCACACAGGAACGCTGTCGAACGGGATAAACAGTATCCTATGTCCGTCTCCTGGCTCTAAGCTTCCTGCTCACCAATTTTCAGCCAAATCGGTACAGCCGTTCTTGAGTTATAAATAGTGTAACTAACACGACTTTCTTTTATATATATAGATGGTTTTAATTCACTTTCGGGACTCCATTGTATAAGGAGGTCGAACTGTCCAATTTTAAGTTGGTGTTCACAACACCCCATTTTGCAGCCTCCTCAGCCCGTGGGGTCCATTGCTAATGTCGCGTCAACTTTCCCTTTGGCGCTGCATCATTCACAGGTGCGCGTCCCGCCCCGCGGCAAATCTCATCACCTGCGCAGTTTACGATCCGATATCCGGGGGCCGTTTACTCATTCCAGCCTGTTGATCGTCGTCAAGGCTCATAAGCACGCATCGCGTGTTCGAGTAACCGCGTTTGCGTCGTTTGCAGCGAATTAACTCGAACGGCGACCGACGACAGCAGTGGCGCGACGAGTGATGCAGGAGTGTGTGTGTGTGTGGGGGGGGGCTGCTTTGCGCGCAGCAGGCGCAGCGGCGGGAGCTCCCTTGCGCAGCGGGGGCTCCTTGGGCGCGCAGCTGCGGCCCGCCTCGCGATCGCCTAATTCTATTTCGCCTCAACTGGATCAATGGTTTTACCGGCCGTCAGGTTGGTAATTAAAGCAAATCTGTTAATAGCGTCGGCGAGGGCCTCGCGCCCCCTGCTGCTGCCGCCACCGCCACCACTGCAAATCCCCCTGTAGTGCCAAGCGGCGCTGCCATCGACGTGCCTTCTGCCACCGCCATCTCTGGCATTCGACCGTCAACTCAGTGGTGCGGTGTGTCTCCGCCTTGGTGTCAGCGACACCGATCTCATTATCGCCATTTGCAACCGCATACACGCGTTTTTTGTGCATTCAAACAAAATTCGCCGTTGTCACCATCACGTTAGAAACCACAATTGCCACCACTACCGACATCAACACGAACATTGCTGCATTCCCCGCGGTCGATCCATTGCCTCGTTCACCCCTGGCCGCGCCCGCCACCGCTACCGCGCTCCAAGTAATTGGGATTTATTCCCTTTGCACAGTGAGCGCGGGAAATCTCTGCATTCGGTTAACGTGCGCGCCCGCGCGCCTCTCGCCGATATTGCTCCATCGAGTCGACAGCAAATAGAATCCTCGGGCTCGTCACTCGTGTTGATTCGCAATACGGGGTCGCCGTAATGGCGTCATTCAATTATCGCGAATTGGTCCCCTTGCTGTCGGATATTAACCACGACACCTAGATCCTTCTCAGATGATGAGCTTCATCAAATGACTACTTAACGGTGTACAGGAGAAACCACAACCAAATGTCGGGTGCTAAAAGGAGGCACAGACATTGCGGAAAATTCTGTATTGTTGCGAAAGTCTGCCAATAGTCAAAATTATGAAAGTTTTGGCTTGTAACTATTAAGAATTTCCAAACATAGCACTAAAACAAGAGGAATTGTTTCTCATATAAGTCCTTGCTTTTCTCATATTCTCATCATTTCTTATTTGTTGTACATTTATATGATTGATGACATTTGTGAAGTAAAATGCCCTGAAATACTATTACTTTGCTACGATTTTCTGTATAAAGATCTATTAAAATGTTTTGAAAAATCCACAAATGTTTGTATCAAATTACGTATTCAACATAAATGAAACAATCTATCTTCTATATACATAAAATTGAACTGTGTGTCTGTGATTTAAAAATAGATGCCTTTTTATAATCGCATAGGCTTAATTAGACGAAACACAAGCGACATCAATTGCTTTTACAAATTTTTACTCTTTCTTGTCTGTTTGCTAATCTGTGCGGGGGCATCTCTTGAACGGCTGATCCAATTTCGATGCGATTTTCAGTGAAAGAACTTGAAAGTTCTGTCGGGCATAACTTATGCTAATTTGTACCCATCTGCACGAGCGCAAAGAAAGGCAATGTAGTTCCATGTTCGCATGTCCCCAATGCTCAAGATACTCGACTGTTTATGGCCGGGTAAGTCAGAAATGCTCCGTAATGACCTGGGAATTATCTAGGCTAGTTTATCTCAACTACCTTCAAAAATGATTTTAATTTAGATAAAATTCCAAATTTTATTACGAGTTATCTACCAACAGGCCCTGTTTTCTCTTTGACTCACGTTAACTTGTCTGCTTGGCTGTGAACTCGGTATACACACACAAAACAATCGTTCGAGTCTTTAAAACTACAGTGAACCCTTTCCAACAATAATATTATAACAAAATTCATAAATAATTACATGGACTAAAGAATGAAGAATTAATATAAGTTTCTTAAAGTTGTAGTATAAATTAGTCTTTCATTAATTAAATGTCAAAGTTCTTACTGGAACTTTGTTACAAGTACGCAACAACGCGTCTGTTTACAGCTTCCCTTAGCAACGGTGGTGGTAGCAACGATAACCGCAACGTCGCAAACGCGCAGGTCAGTGCAGGGCTGGGCCAGACGAAGCAATGCGAAGCGGGGATGCCTGTGTTAGGAAGGGGCAGGGTGGAGTGAGGGAGGTGGGATGTGACAGAATGAAGTCGGGCGACACGACGAAGGGACAGGCCAGGGAAGATAAGGGAAGACGGGAGTAAACTGTACATACTGTTCATCATTTTCCCTAAATAATTAATAAATACCCGATTAATAAATATAATTAATTAATAAATACCCGGGCGACGCAAGGTACTCCAACTAGTTATGCAATAAACATAAAACTGCTTCTTACGCATATCCTATTCCATTTAATTTTTGAGTATACGAATACCGGAAGAGGAAGTTGGTTCATTGCTTTCGGCGTCGCACCGTGGCGCGTAACTGAAGAGTTGAATCGTGGCGTCCACCATGTAGAATCGGCGGCGATGTCACGTAGGGCCTCTCGCTCTCTCGCTCCCAGGTCTCCCGTGGACGCCACGGGCTGCCCAAAGTGAAATACGACGCTTGGCGAATGGAGCCGTGGGCCCCGCCGCCCGCCGTCTAGGGCGACGTGCTGCCCGGTGGCGTAGTACGGAAGTTTTTGCGGCGTTGACTCCTGCTGCCCACCGCTGACTCCGTTAATGATCTGATGCTGAAGCGTGGGCCTCTGCCGCTGCAGTCTCTTTGGTCAGCTGAGGTAGCTTAGTGACAGCATCCGGTACCGCTACGAATCCCTCACTGGGAGGTGTTTGAGTTCGAGTACTGACGTTCAACTACTCCCCGATAGAGAGAATTTTGGTGAACGGTTTTTCTGCTCGTTAGTTTTCTGTGGTTTCGTCTATAGATCAGGCGACCTGTGCCCTATCAAGTGGATCATGGACCGGGCGTGGTCTTTCCTTCCTCATCCCTTATTCCCATCCCCATGTATGTACTTTGGCACGATAGCTCTTTACGACCTAAGGCCTACGGTGTGGGTTGAGGGGTACGTGTCGTTAGCACATAGCGGGTCCTCTCAATGTGAGAAGTGAGCTTTCTCATTGTCACATGGCAACGGATTCTGGGACATTGCTAGGAAAGCGCACAATTAATTTTTGTTTTCACCGGGAATCGAACCCGGAGTAGCGCCGTGGAAAGCGAGTACCCTAACCAACGAGCCACCGAGGGCTACATCCCCATCCCCATCCCCGTGGCATTTCCCCTTAAACTCCCCATTTACTCCTGAATACACTATTACACATGTTGAGAGACCAGTCGAGAGCTTAGAGCTTGACGCGGTCTTGGCGGCTCTCCACTGGGGAAGATAACTGTAGAGGAAACTCGCGTGCCGTGATGTAGGTCTGCCTCGATTTCACGTTTCAGCGGGGGAGAGACGCGGCATAGACCTCCCGGCTATGACATGCAGTAACTAAGAGGACTGTGACCGCGGTAGTTGACGTGACAGGAAACACTTAATTCTCATTCGGTGTCTGGAGGTACTCGCGACATGACTTCCTCGCAGTGGAGCCACTTTGGCAGGGATTCGGCATTTCTTAATATCGCCATCTGGGAATCAATAGTGTCCCTTTATAGTCATTGTCACTTTAATTACCACGAGCAATCTGAATTTCCTGGAAATTTTACTGTCTTTCTGCTATCATTCCTAGCTGTCATTCCGTGTTATTACCGTTGCCCCCGAATATGTTTTCACTCCACCATTTCCCGGATATATCGATTCTCTCTCATACTAATTTCAGACTTCAGTTTTCAATAGATTTCCTATATATCGCTTCTTCATCAATTTCCTACTCACCGTTTCATACAGCTGACTTCTCGTTTCACCGTCTGTACATTAATTTCTATTTCACTCACAAGTTTAATCTTCACCCAGACTCCAACCGACAGCGCAGTTTCCAGCGTCTCCGTTACTCGCTATATTCTCCATTCCTGTGGATCGTGCTGTCGCAGACCCGATGACGTCCGTGCGAATCCCAAGTCAGTCTGCCATTTCATCCTTCTCTCCGCCACCCACGTCCCTCTCACATCACCCCCTCGAAAGGACTTACCAGATATAATTGGCCACGCGATTAGATTTAGAGTTAAATATTGGCCTCCAGCAGCAAAAATGCTGCTTAACAAAAGATTTAAAAAAATGCTTTCCAAAATGTAGTACGCACTCTGTTCAAAGTAAACAAATAAAATATTCTCGTAAAACATTGCAATAAAGTATTAGTTATAACATACAAATACATTTTAACCAAAACCAAAAGAGTCTTCACGAATACTGCAACAACATAGCACACTAATCTGTTTGTACTTCCATATAGTTCTTTGCATACTCCGAATATAAAAAAAGCTGCTGTTTAGTCAAAATCGAAACTTTTATTTTTTACCTGTCTCGTTGGCAGAGAGTTCATAGTTTTCTTTCCATTACTGCACGCATAGTAAATTAGTAATACAGATTTATTATTTCTAAGTTCTCTCTCTCTTGCAGTGAGAGTTTCACATTATCTTTTCCAGTTAATTGGTAGAGCAAGTCTCAGTCCTAGCACCGTAAGTGGTCTCGTGTAGTATGTGAAATTATTGCATCAATGTGAAGTTAAAAAATTCTTAAAGAGACTAATATTGGAAAATGAATTAAATAAATTGTGGCCTTTGAAAGGGGTTTTTTGGAAGCGTTTTGTATGCCGTGGTGTGTCGTAGGAGTGCTGTTAAGATCCGAGAGCGCAAAGAAATGCTCCTTCAACACAACAAACTTTCGCCGTGTTTCCTATTTCTGAGCTAGAGTCGAACTCCTTACGTTCTTCGCAATGGAAGGACTCTTCTGCCCTCCTTGACTCTCTTATACTCTGTAGTTATTCTGAAAGATTTATTTCGTATTAGAGATTTGGATACTCAAAAACAGGATACGACATGCACGAAGTGCGTGCTTTTCATGTGCTTAAAAGTTACCTTCTGTTCGTTCAATTGTATTGGGTCTTGGGACTTACAAGAATTCTATCGGAGAGCCCAAGTTGACTTGAAGGTAGTTCTTTTTATAAAAGTTCTTGTAAAATTATTTTATAAGAACTAGAATCGTGTGGTTTACGTTTTTTCTTCGTCATATCGAAAAAATGCTTCGCTTATGTCAGTATGTTTCAAGGATCATAAAAAGTGATCTGTCGTTTTGGGAATTATAAATTAATCTCCATATTTTCAGCATATCATTTAGTATCTTGACATGCATTTATCCTTGTTCCATAGCTATTCCGTACTTATTTTTCACGTTTCCAATACACATTATCAGCTATCTTACGAACTTGTTTCTGTAGTTTTATCCGCTGGTTCTAAGACGGACTGTTCACTTCGTTGTGTGAAGTACATCCTATTTTCCGAACAAGACTATTATATGTAGGAGATTTTTTTATTAATCAATGGTTTTCTTGGTCGGGATATTTCCTTCAAATACATTGTAGGTTAGATTGAGTTGTTTAAGCAAATATCGATGAGTTTCAAGTTCCGCTCTCTAATTACTTTCAACAATTTATTTTCAACATATTTTTCATCGAGCACATGCTCGTAATGTTTTATTATATTACACCCCTTATCGTCTCAAATATACTCATGCTTTCGCTTCCACAGCTATTGGCTCCTCAGCCTACAATCCTTTCTTCCTATCGCAATTCCTCCCAGCACAACCTCCGCCGCAACCACCGTCACCACCGCCGCCGCCGCCATCTAGACGAATCCTTTCTCCCTATCGCAATTCCTTCCAGTACAACCACAGCCGCTGACACCATCACCGCCGCCGCCTACGTGGCGAATCCTTTCTCCCTATCGCAATTCCTTCCAGTACAACCACCGCCGCTGACACCATCACCGCCGCCGCCTACGTGGCGAATCCTTTCTCCCTATCGCAATTCCTTCCAGTACAACCACCGCCACTACCACCATCACCACCGCCTCCGCCGTGGCGAATCCTTTCTCCCTATCGCAATTCCTTCCGGCACAACCTCCGCCGCTGACACCATCACCACCGCCTCCGCCGCCATCTAGACGAATCCTTTCTCCCTATCACAATTCTTTCCAGTACAACCACCGCCGCTGACACCATCACCGCCGCCGCCTACGTGGCGAATCCTTTCTCCCTATCGCAATTCCTTCCAGTACAACCACCGCCACTACCACCAACACCACCGCCTCCGCCGTGGCGAATCCTTTCTCCCTATCGCAATTCCTTCCAGTACAACCACCGCCACTACCACCATCACACCGCCTCCGCCGTGGCGAATCCTTTCTCCCTATCGCAATTCCTTCCGGTACAACCACCGCCACTACCACCATCACCACCGCCTCCGCCGTGGCGAATCCTTTCTCCCTATCGCAATTCCTTCCAGTACAACCACCGCCACTACCACCATCACCACCGCCTCCGCCGTGGCGAATCCTTTCTCCCTATCGCAATTCCTTCCGGGACAACCTCCGCCGCTGACACCATCACCACCGCCTCCGCCGTGGCGAATCCTTTCTCCCTATCGCAATTCCTTCCGGGACAACCTCCGCCGCTGACACCATCACCACCGCCTCCGCCGTGGCGAATCCTTTCTCCATCGCAATTCCTCCAGTACAACCACCACCACTACCACCATCACCACCGCCTCCGCCGTGGCGAATCCTTTCTCCCTATCGCAATTCCTTCCGGCACAATCTCCGCCGCTGACACCATCACCACCGCCTCCGCCGCCATCTAGACGAATCCTTTCTCCCTATCGCAATTCCTTCCAGTACAACCACAGCCGCTGACACCATCACCGCCGCCGCCTACGTGGCGAATCCTTTCTCCCTATCGCAATTCCTTCCAGTACAACCACCGCCACTACCACCATCACCACCGCCTCCGCCGTGGCGAATCTTTTCTCCCTATCGCAATTCCTTCCAGTACAACCACCGCCACTACCACCATCACCACCGCCTGCCGTGGCGAATCCTTTCTCCCGCATGCAATTCCCTTCCGGCACAACTCCGCCGCTGACACCATCACGCCTCCGCCGTGGCGAATCCTTTCTCCCTATCGCAATTCCTTCCAGTACAACCACCGCCAATACCACCATCACCACCGCCTCCGCCGTGGCGAATCCTTTCTCCCTATCGCAATTCCTTCCGGGACAACCTCCGCCGCTGGCACCATCACCACCGCCTCCGCCGTGGCGAATCCTTTCTCCCTATCGCAATTCCTTCCGGGACAACCTCCGCCGCTGACACCATCACCACCGCCTCCGCCGTGGCGAATCCTTTCTCCCTATCGCAATTCCTGCCGGGACAACCTCCGCCGCTGACACCATCACCAACGCCTCCGCCGTGGCGAATCCTTTCTCCCTATCGCAATTCCTTCCAGTACAACCACCGCCACTACCACCATCACCACCGCCTCCGCCGTGGCGAATCCTTTCTCCCTATCGCAATTCCTTCCGGCACAACTTCCGCCGCTGACACCATCACAACCGCCTCCGCCGCCATCTAGACGAATCCTTTCTCCCTATCGCTATTCCTTCCAGTACAACCACCGCCGCTGACACCATCACCACCGCCTCGGCCGTGGCGAATCCTTTCTCCCTATCGCAATTCCTTCCAGTACAACCACCGCCACTACCACCATCACCACCGCCTCCGCCGTGTCGAATCCTTTCTCCCTATCGCAATTCCTTCCGGCACAACCTCCGCCGCTGACAACCACCGCCACTACCACCATCCCGCCTCCGCCGTGGCGAATCCTTTCTCCCTATCGCAATTCCTTCCAGTACAACCACCGCCACTACCACCATCACCACCGCCTCCGCCGTGGCGAATCCTTTCTCCCTATCGCAATTCCTTCCGGCACAACCTCCGCCGCTGACACCATCACCACCGCCTCCGCCGTGTCGAATCCTTTCTCCCTATCGCAATTCCTTCCAGTACAACCACCGCCACTACCACCATCACCACCGCCTCCGCCGTGGCCAATCCTTTCTCCCTATCGCAATTCCTTCCGGCACAACCTCCGCCGCTGACACCATCACCACCGCCTCCGTACAACCACCGCCACTGGCGAATCCTTTCTCCCTATCGCAATTCCTTCCAGTACAACCACCGCCACTACCACCATCACCACCGCCTCCGCCGTGGCGAATCCTTTCTCCCTATCGCAATTCCTTCCGGCACAACCTCCGCCGCTGACACCATCACAACCGCCTCCGCCGCATGACAATCGCTAAGTACAACTACACCATCACCACCGCTCGGCCGTGGCGAATCCTTTCTCCCTATCGCAATTCCTTCCAGTACAACCACCGCCACTACCACCATCACCACCGCCTCCGCCGTGTCCAATCCTTTCTCCCTATCGCAATTCCTTCCGGCACAACCTCCGCCGCTGACACCATCACCACCGCCTCCGCCGTGGCGAATCCTTTCTCCCTATCGCAATTCCTTCCAGTACAACCACCGCCACTACCACCATCACCACCGCCTCCGCCGTGGCGAATCCTTTCTCCCTATCGCAATTCCTTCCAGTACAACCACCGCCACTACCACCATCACCACCGCCTCCGCCGTGGCGAATCCTTTCTCCCTATCGCAATTCCTTCCGTACAACCACCGCCACTACCACCATCACCACCGCCTCCGCCGTGGCGAATCCTTTCTCCCTATCGCAATTCCTTCCAGTACAACCACCGCCACTACACCATCACCACCGCCTCCGCCGTGGCGAATCCTTTCTCCCTATCGCAATTCCTTCCAGTACAACCACCGCCTCGCCGTGGCGAATCCTATCCGCAATTCCTTCCAGTACAACCACCGCCACTACCGTCCGCCGTGGCCAATCCTTTCTCCCTATCGCAATTCCTTCCGGCACAACCTCCGCCGCTGACACCATCACCACCGCCTCCGCCGTGGCGAATCCTTTCCCTACGTAATTCCTTCCGGGACAACCTCCGCCGCTGACACCATCACCACCGCCTCCGCCGTGGCGAATCCTTTCTCCCTATCGCAATTCCTTCCGGCACAACTTCCGCCGCTGACACCATCACAACCGCCTCCGCCGCCATCTAGACGAATCCTTTCTCCCTATCGCTATTCCTTCCAGTACAACCACCGCCGCTGACACCATCACCACCGCCTCGGCCGTGGCGAATCCTTTCTCCCTATCGCAATTCCTTCCAGTACAACCACCGCCACTACCACCATCACCACCGCCTCCGCCGTGTCGAATCCTTTCTCCCTATCGCAATTCCTTCCGGCACAACCTCCGCCGCTGACACCATCACCACCGCCTCCGCCGTGGCGAATCCTTTCTGGCGAATCCTTTCTCCCTATCGCAATTCCTTCCAGTACAACCACCGCCACTACCACCATCACCACCGCCTCCGCCGTGGCGAATCCTTTCTCCCTATCGCAATTCCTTCCGGCACAACCTCCGCCGCTGACACCATCACCACCGCCTCCGCCGTGGCGAATCCTTTCTCCCTATCGCAATTCCTTCCAGTACAACCACCGCCACTACCACCATCACCACCGCCTCCGCCGTGGCGAATCCTTTCTCCCTATCGCAATTCTTCCGGCACAACCTCCGCCGCTGACACCATCACACCGCCTCCGCCGTGGCGAATCCTTTCTCCCTATCGCAATTCCTTCCAGTACAACCACCGCCACTACCACCATCACCACCGCCTCCGCCGTGGCGAATCCTTTCTCCCTATCGCAATTCCTTCCAGTACAACCACCGCCACTACCACCATCACCACCGCCTCCGCCGTGGCGAATCCTTTCTCCCTATCGCAATTCCTTCCAGTACAACCACCGCCACTACCACCATCACCACCGCCTCCGCCGTGGCGAATCCTTTCTCCTTATCGCAATTCCTTCCGGCACATCCTCCGCCGCTGACACCATCACCACCGCCTCTGCCGTGGCGAATCCTTTCTCCCTATCGCAATTCCTTCCGGCACAAACTCCGCCGCTGACACCATCACCACCGCCTCCGCCGTGGCGAATCGGGAACGGGTCGCGTCGCGCGCCAAACCTTCCCTCACAGGTCGTGCCGCGGTTCTCGGCGCTCAAATTGATTTCGAAGGAATCAGCGCCGCGAATAAACGAGTCTACCACCCCCGCCCCCCGGCGCCCCCGTCGCGTCGCCACCCCCGCCGCGGAGACAGCGCCCGCGGTCACTGCCTTTGTCTCCCGGCGCGCATTCCTTCAGGTGCTCCCGCCTCCTTTCCCGGGAAGCTGATGACGCGACGCGACGGCGCGGATGCGTCCGAGACGAGCCACCACTGTTCTTTAGCGGCGATCGCGGGGAAAGCCGAAATGTCATCGGGCGCGGTGGCTCAGTGCATCAGCTGATGTCACTGCAGTGCCACTGACCGGGGGGGCCTAGGTTCCCTCTCCCCATGGCGGCAGGATTTTTGACACTAACTTTTTAGCTAGGCCGAATTCAGTTGCTGTCTGTAGGAGAATTATAGCGACCGGCTGCGCTGATCGGCAGTTTTCCGTGGTTTCTCCGATCAACACTAGGCGAATGCCAAAGCAGAACTCTAGCAAACGGGCCACGGACCGCGCGCGATCTTTCCTTCCTCTTCCTTGTCCTATCCTCTCCCCTTACACACACACTTCCAATAACATGCACTACATTATCACACATGCTGGGAGAAAGGTCGGGGACGTAGATCTGCCCGGCTGGACGGTGCCCTGCTGGTGGGAGATATCTGGTTGGAGGAAACTCCGCGAGTCGACGGTGAAACAGGCATGCACTACAATAACGGGACTAATGTCCTCATTAGTTGACGCACCCGGAATCACTAACAATCAATCAATCGAATGTTTCCTGGCGCTCGGTTTCCGGGTGAGGATGGTCGTTGCGCCGTATATTCTCTGGGCGGATGGGAATGAGCGGGCGGAGGGACTTGCTGAAAGGAACGTATGTGGCAAGCATTCTGAGTGTCCCTTTTCGTCACCGATATTATCAGTCTATATGACATTGTGAATTTGTTCATTTTACCAAGCAAGATATGAAAAGACTTCATCAAATCACATACAATTTTATTATGGATAAAATATTTTAGTCAACATTACACAACCTCAAACTAGTGATGCCACAACAGCACGTATTTTCTCGCGATATTTTTAATGTCTAAGTAATATTATAATATGATAAATTTCTGTCCTACACTTCAACTACCATTTGAAAAATTCTTAAACAAACGAAGCTTGAAGAAAACATTTTTTAAATTAAAATGCTTAAACAAAAATACCTTTCTGCCATTGAATTCAGTGTATTCTCGTTCTGCATAAATGTACCAATTATGCACGATGCGTATTTTAGCCGTAAATAAAATAATTAGTGTATATTAACGAGAAAGAAAAAGCAACAGTCATTATCGCCTTCCGTTGTCAGTGCGGCGTTACAACCATGGGTTAAATGACCGCCGACCAATGAGTTAAGCAACAATGACCGTTTTGGAATATAGATTTCGTTTGGAATATAGATTTTGCCAATTAGCATTGATACCATTAGCAAGAAAATGGAAATGGAAAGAAAAATATAATATTTTTATATTAATGAAAATTACTCAGTTTTTATATGCATTACTTTTCATTCTGTCTTATTAAGCAAAAGGAATTCTTCTATTCGTTTTCATGTTTAACTTAAACACATCAATTTAAAATAGGTTTTAAATAATTTCTAAAATATTCATTTTAAAACTTATAACAAAATCTTGAAGGAAAAACGAACAAAGGAATATGAAATAATATACAAATTTCAACTTACGTAGCATCTAACTGCCTAGTATCACAATTCATTTTACGTTCACGAAGCGCGGTAAATTGGGAGGGGGCGACTATGTCACCAAATTACACAAAAAATACTCATATTTTCAAAAAATTCAACATGCCTTTTTTTTTGAAGATCTGTTTTTCATGAACACCTATCATTAAGAAATAACTGTATCTTCGTAATTGTAGTTGAAGCAAGACGCGGAACAGTCATCAAATCAAGGTTTTCAACCAACATCAGACCTACACCATTCTCTTAAACGTTCTTCAGACTATCCACCAACAAAATTTAATAAAAAAACGATAGAGCTGTTTTTGAATAAATAGAATTAATTAGTATAGTATTTGTAAAGCAATTGGATTGATTTTCGCCGATAAGTGATCAGTCCATTCTTTTTAATGCCGCTCTATATATTCAGCATTGAGGGATGATAAATCTCTCAATGCAATTTCTAGAGAGAAATATCGATGTTAGGAATTTTAAGAACTTGTTCGTATTTTCTTTTTTTCTATTTGAAATTTTTCGAATATTTTCTTGTCTCAATAAGTTAGAATTGGTATATTCGTTTATTTAAGTTGTATATTCATTTTCAGTTACACATTATTGGAAATTATTTATTTCTCTCTCAGTGATGTAAGAGAAATCTAAGAGTAATTAAAAAGCTACAACTTGTTTGAAAAAAAAAGTTTTTTACAGTTGAGTCTGGGCAACTTTATCACTCTTTATTGGCGTGTGTTTGAGAGACTGTCAACAAAAATTATATTTTTAATTGCCTCAAAATAATTCATCACTTAAAATACGGAGACTAGTTTCTAGAAACCGAACAATAGGATTTATCATTATTCAGTCTATTCCTAGTTTCGAAATACTCGTAAGCTCTGAAACTCGTGATTCATGAATATTTTCTTTGAAAGTCAGGATTCGAATTATTGTTAGTACAGGCATTTGCACTTACAGTAGATGAAAGTTCTTGAATTACACCGCCGCGAATAGCTATTTTCCCATCTGCGATTCACAGTTCACGATTTGCATTACAATGATACCGCCAGTAATTTCCATGTATATTGACTGTCTGCGTTTAGCTTATTTGGAGTGCGCCGGGGGATAGATTAGCGCCAGCTAGTAACTTACTCTGCGAAGCATAATGCGTAAATATTCGAGTGCAGTCCGTTGCTAGCGGAGACTGCCTCCAGTTCCGCGTTGAACGACCTCTACGACTATGCTCCCCTAGGCGCCACGACCACCGTCACCAACCCCAACGCCGTCCCTACACTGGTGCTACTCCTACTACTTTATTGCCACACTTGATTCAACCGGTGTCCCCCCTGCCAGCCCCCCTCCCCCTGAGAACTGTATCGGCCTATCGTTCATGGAAATCATACTGCTGCCGCCGCCTATACTGTCGCGGGTCAACTTCTCAGTCCCTTTACCACTTCCTTGCCAAATAGGTATATCCGACCAGGAACCACTTCTTTGCCTGCTGTGTCGCCACCCGGTCGACACATTCACAATCAACCATGGGCGTTCAATCAACGTTATTGTCGTGATCACTTACAGTATTTTCATCGCCGTTCTGCACAACACACTAATAGCCCTACTATGGTTTCCTTCTCTAGCCACGTCTCCACCACAAGCACAGCCGCAAACGCCGTACGATTGATGCGTGTTGCTGCGTTTGTCATAGCGATCGAGTTATGTGCTAATTCGGCGCACCCAGGTACGGGATTCGCTGGCTGCGTCGTCCCCGACGCTGCATTATGGTAGTTGGTAACAAGTGCAGCAGCAGCAGCAGGTGCATATTTTATGGAGTACCCGCGGTAATTATCGGAGCTGGCTGCCGCGAGGGCAACGCTTGTTAACACTCTGTTCCGTTCTGCGGGAATTATTCATCGGGTGCGCCGGGCGACATGACCGCAATTATGAAACTCGCGGCTGTTGCGCGGATTGTGTCGCGTGGCGGCGCTCGGCGCGAGTCGCGACCCCCCTCAGCTTCCCCATGACCGCCGCCCCGCCCCATCGTGCCCCCTGTTAGTCTTGCAACCGCCTCCCTCGGCTTCCGGCTCTTCCACCATTGCTCTCTGCTGTCTCCCCCGTCGCTCTCTCTCACTCACCCGCTCACTCACTTTCCATCCTATCCCTCCCTCCCTTTTCGACTCTCCCCTCTGCCCTTCTTCCACCCCCCTCTCTTTCTTTTGCTCTCTCCTCCCTTTCTTACCCGCCCCTCTTTCCCCTTTCCTTAACCTCGCTCCCTCTTCCCCCCGCCAATATCTCTCTCTCTCTCCTCTCTCTCTCACCCCCAAAAACAAAAAGAAGTAATGTTTCGGGTATGTCGTTTATGCTAAAAGGAAGTTTAATTGGAGACGCGATGTATTGAAGAGCCATGAGAAATCGTTAATCTAGACTATATTTCTTGAGAAGTTCTCCTTCACCCATTTTGTCGTCATTACCATGTACTAACATTATCATCTCACAAGTTCTTAGATAAATACCTCGTCCCACAAGTTCTTAGATATTGATAGTGTTTGTTTTAATAATTATCCCTGAAGTATTTTAAAACCGTTCTGTTTAATAATCTATTCCATATAATATTCATATATATTTTGAAGTTTCAAATGTTGCAGTAATAGAATATTTTATAAAATTGTACATTAGACATTTAAGTTTTTTTCATAGTTTCAACGGGGTTATTAGAAATTAATTATTTTTTAAAAATGTTTCTCGATTGATATAATACATGATTTTTTCTGAGCTTATCAATTCTGAAAACAATATTAACAGTACTTTTGATCGCAAACTCATTACAGATCACATAATATTGCATTTGATGTTCATTAATTCTCATCTTCTTACACTGATATCCGCGTACATTTCCACGATATTAACTTACCGTACATTTCCGTGTATTCAATTGTATCTGCATTTTCCTCCGTCCCCTTCACGCTCGTACTTGTATTCCAGTTCTTGCATTACGAACTTTCTATAATTTCACTTCCGTCATTCGCCTCTTGTTGCCGACCTGCGTCTGCTGCCGGGAATTGGAGAAGGTCTCTCCCCGGCCGGCGACTCTTCTAGTGTGTGTTTCGGAGTGGAGAGTGTGCACACACGTCGCTTCCCTGCTGGGCGGAACGAACTTGCCAACGCGCCGTGAAGTTCGAGACGGTCTCGCTCGTGACAGCACCGTCATCCTCTTCCCATTTGAAGCCGGCGCTTTAAATTTCAAATTACGTAATTGAAGCTGAAAATGCACAAGACTTGCGTTCTTTTGGCCTAGGCCAAAAGTAATGGAGGTTAAAGAAAAATGCTGTGAGATTGTAATTTTCAAAGTTGCGACGTTTTGCTACTTCTCAGCGTTGGAGTGTAAAATTTCCGTACCTTTTTATCGTCAGCTGTAATTGTTTAATAGTTTATTAGTTAGTATGTTCAGTATTTTATTTTTCATGGTATACAGATCAGAAACTTTATCTTTGTTGAAGTATCAGTGTTGAACTACCGTACTTTAAAAGCGTCAGATTTGTCATTAACACTTGCTGCCTTATACGTACGTTTCGATTCATCTTTTCTTGTATTCTCAGCGCTTAATCTTTTAGAGATCAGTGGACCCCACTCTGATCGCTTATAGTAGGGTCCATACATGAATACAGGGAACATGCACTTCTGTTCGGGGCCACAGGATCGCGAGTCGGTTGCTTCTTGCTGACAGCAGAACCCTTCGGCGGAGCGTAAGCCCTGGGCGAAAGGCTGTCACTAGGTAACCTTCGACGAGGATCCATTGCATTTGCACGTGAATACATTTTCGGTAACGTTTTAGAGTGATTTGTTGGGTGGCATATTTAAAGCCACGTAGATAAAACGACAAAATTAGTTAATTAAAAAAAAACAGTGCTTGTTTGTTTTTATACAAATCTAATGGGTATAGCCGAATAAGGCGGTGAAAAGTGCCCCCAAACAAAATCGATAATTGCGATGCTTATATGAAAGAGAATACAAAATGACGTAGATTCACAAAAAATCAGCCTCCTAGGGCAGAGATACAACGAGAAACGTGTTTTGCATGTTTTATTTCTTTTTCTCAACATCTATTGCGTGTATCAAGCTGAAAATAATTGCAGAGACGGGGAAACATTGTTCAATTTGAAGGTATTTTTGTCAATTGTCCTAAAAGGCTAGGAGGATTGCTCTAGGAGGCTGATTGTTTCTGAATCTAACAAGTGAGAGTAAAGGTTTGAAGGTGAAAGTTGACATTTATTTCCGACGGGGAGTGGCAGGGCAGGGGTAGAAGCGGAGAGTGTGCTCTATGGGCGAAATAGACCAGAGTGGGCGATGATGGGCGGCATTGAACTGGGAGGAACAGAGTGGGGGCGGATAAGTGGTTGGAAATTTATGATAAAAATCTTTTTGTCAAAAGATCGTTTAGAGGTGTTTTCAGTTGGTCCGAGTTAGAGAAAATGATGTGCCATGCTTAAAACCGTCTGCACCAAGTTTAAAACTGTCTCACGATAGGAATTCTTGTCAAGCTTTTTGTATTTTTTAAACTTTCGAACATGTAACTTTATAAGAATCATTAATGCAACATTTGAATCCCAGTATCATCAAGAAATTTTAAATTCTTATTAACAGAGATAAAATAACTCAAGAAAGACATGTGGCTAACTTATTCGTAAGGTTCTTACTATCATCAAAAGTGTAAACATTTTGTGTATTATAGAAAGTCACATTCAGTCAAAAAATTATGAATCAAGTCATCTAAGTGACCTTGCAGACAATGTCGAAAAGCTTATCACGTACCGTAGCGATAGCCTCCTGTGGGTGGCTTATATATAGAAAACTTTGAATGTTGGCAGCTTATTAATTACAAATATATTGGGTAAGTTGGAAGAAAACTGCATTTTCGTATCAATGTAAAGAAAGCAGACGCCTCTTGTTGTACTGACGTACCTCCCAAATCTGCAACTACTTGTGGAAAAGATTATGCTTTTTAAAATAATGATAATATTGCTATAGTGATCTTTGTATTATGATATTTTGATGTTTTTTGCTCTAAATCTTTGAGCTATTTTTCAGTACCCCCTGGTGCATTTTGAATGAAGCAATACTTCCAAATTGAATAATTTACCCAACCAAGACAAATACGGAGAAGGTATTGCTCGCGATTTGCTCACTAGAGGTCTAAAACTTCTTGTCAGTCAGTGACGAAGATGCCTGCTGTCTGTCGTGGAGTTGCGGAGATGATATATGACGGAGGTGTAAATGTTGCAAGTATGAAGAAACGTGAACAAAAACATTACATTGTTGTCAATTTAAAATATTAGTGTAAATTTTACATTTGATTCACCTTCTACTTCAAGATAATTTACTTGTATTTACAATATTAAACCTGTCGTGTTTGGAGAGGCTGTGTGCGCGCGCTTGGGAAGCGCGCCATCTCCCGTAGGCCGGCTGCACTACGTCGACAGTGACCGCGACGGCCGCGCCCTCACCGGCAGACCACATGAACTCACTGAGGCCCTCTCCGTCGTCCGCCAACCACTTGCCGCCCGCGAATTGTGAATGCCCTTGAAGGCTGTTGAAAATTATGCAATCACTCTGGGTCTACGGGCAGAAACAACACATCAATATGATACGTCTGCATGTCTGCAAAGCTCAGTATAATTACGTGCCATTTGGTTCCTCAAATGAACTTTTGAAACTTTGATTTAAAAAAGCAACTGAAAATTGAGCCTTTAATTTATTGATAAACAATGATGATTAAAATAATTTTTAAGTGACATTTCGGGAACGGATGTGCTCAGGACTTCTCATGTCGATTATTGTCTTCTTAGCACGGCGAACACTATATTAATGCCATGAAAGTCCGAGAAAGCGGTTCCATTAAATAACCACAAGAGATATCTTCATCCAAATGGTGTTCAGGAGATAGACTAATAATTGAAAAATTGAATTTAATGAAGTAATAATTTCATTTGTAGTATTATATTTAGTATTGTGGTTCCTTAGTAAAACTAAAATATTTATAATTTCCTTGATTTTTAAATTTTATAGCGCTGGTGCTTTGTGCAATGTACATTATATGTTCATACTTCATAAGTACTCGAGAATTATAAGTACATCGATACGTTGAGCTAAAATGACATTTTCTGTATACTGGTATAGGTCTGTGTAAGGTATTTGCATTTCAAAAATTCGATTTTTACCTTCTCCGTCTTACTATATATTTACGTTGCAAAGAGTAATCATTTAAAGGCGGCGGCAAAAATTGACAATTTTCAACAGTAAAATTCGCATCGTGGGCTCCTTATAGAGAAAAAGTGGAAAACTTGTAACTATATGTAGTAAATTACTACTTCGAACACGTATGGTCAGAATCTACGTTTTGTGAGACCTTGATATCGAATATTTATCGGCAAAATGTCCGTCCGTCCGTAAGTCATTGCTGCCGCTTAAAGCTCCAGACGATTTTCTCCAAAATTGATATACCCCGATAGATCTGGACGAACTCGAGACCTTGCGAGTTTGAACCTGATATTTTGATTTTGGGAGGTACTTTACATAAAGCACTGAAGGCTTTTTAGACTTTTCTCAAAAATGCCTCCAACGTTTTTCTTCGTGAAACTTTTTCCTCACAGAAAGCATAGAACGCGTAAAAATGACGCGCATTTTCGTTTAACTCTCTCAATTTTCAAAAATTGCAAAAGTTACAAATAATGCAAGAAATTGTGTGCTGTTCGAGCACTACTAGTTTTCATTTTTTGTGCAGGAACACGTGCCTTTCAAAGGGAAGTTTTAAATAGTTGATAATAAAAATATTCTCTCGAGTAGATTTTTTTTTAGTTTATAGGCCCTTTTTGTGTATCTTTGAACTTTAGGAAGATACTTCCTGAGGAAACCTTGCCACCATGGAGGCATAAAATTAATACTGTTGGTTACTATTGACTACACTACACAATTACAGCTTTAGGCGAACTTCCATCATATGTTCGGTGTAGAGTCTGTTAATGTAAAATAATTTTATGAAAGTACTTTATAATAATGTTAATTAATAAAACAATCCCTATAAAGTATTTGAGTAACTGCGAGTGTGCGTGTGTGCGGTTCAGTACTCACAGAGTCTGTCTAGAGCCTCACAGACTACTTCGCGTTCACCAATCGAGACATGTGAGATGTCTTTCGACGCGTGTCGGTCTCCGGGTGGGGAAATGATAATTTGTTTTGGAAACTGGAGTGAAAATTCTAAGGAATTTCCAAAAATGTGTTTTGGTGCTGTAATTGTAGTGAGTAGACGGAGAATTAGATCAATGCCACCTAAATAGATCCATCTAGGTGACGTTAATTTAATCCCATTACCCCGTGGTTATTTTTACACCAGAATTTTCTTTCATGACAACACTGATTCTTGACAGATGAGAAATATTTAATGAATATCGCCCGTCAGAATTTGTTGTGAATTCGTAGGAGTGAAGTTTTTCATGTGTATTTTTTTATAATAAATTTACAAATTACCTTGTTACATTAAATTTGATGAACATCAAGTGAATAGGAAGAAAACAACTGTAAATAATACTAGAGAATACATTTCTTAAGTGAGGAGAGGTCGATTTTCAATTTAAGGCGACTTACAATTTATTCTCCTTATTCATATAAACATACAAAATAGTAACATTTTAATGCTTATAAATATTCGCTTTTAGAACACAAATCAGTGTTTGTGGAGTTTTAAAATCTTAAACAATGATGGGACAAAAATATGGAACTGTAAAACAATTCAGGGGAATCAAATGTAGAAGATTTTGCGACAGAATCATCCAAACTAATTGAAAATATCATATTAGCATTAGAGAATAACTCAGAAGAACAATTCATATTAGCAAACAAAACGTAAAAAAATAAAGCTGTACTGAATTCTAACTATTCGCATCATTCATATCTGCAAGTCATTTTTATGGCGACTATAAGTTTGAAATTGCAATATTACCTGTTCATTTCCCGTATTGATGTAATATACAAGGCCATTGGGTGTTGGTAATTTTTAAAGGGGAGTATAACTTTATCAGCTACTACAATTCATTGGTAGATCCAATGGCAGATACCGTAAGAGCACATTTTAAGAAAGCTAGGTATAAAATAAATGAAGTATGAAAGAAATTTGCTACACATGAAAATACTTTAAAACAATTTACAGCGTCAGCGACGCCACATTTAACTAGTAGTTAATCATTTAGTTGAATAGTAATTATTTGAGGTTCTATGAGTAGAATTTCAGGAGAAAAATATTAAACGAACAAAATTTCCGTAGGAAATGAATTTTTTCTTGTCACATCATATGCAGAATGAAGGACAGAACACAGCATACATCGCAGAGGAATATTATGTAATTTAATGTATTTAAATTTCCCTCAAGCCGTGAACATATTCTCATGCTCTGAATTTGACACAGCAGTCAGTACTGAGCTAGCAAATAAATGAAAACTTTTTTTAATTAGAGAAAAACATACACGCACGAGGAGGAAAGTCGCGGGGATGTCGCTTGTATTCTCGTGTGTGCGCATCTTCGTGGCCGGCTCGCCTGATGGTTGCGTGCCGTTGTTTGTCGCCAGGCATCGAGACCAAGTTCGTGGGGTCGAGCTGCAACGACGTGGTGACGCTGGACGGGTCGGGCTCCACCATCATCAGCGGCCACGTGGACAAGCGCGTGCGCTTCTGGGACACGCGCGCCGAGCGGACGGCGGACGAGGTGGAGCTGAGCGGCAAGGTCACGTCGCTCGACCTCTCGCGCGGTGAGTGCGCGCACAGAGCTACTCGCTTGCTTCATTTGGCTGCATGGTTAATCGATTTAGAAACTAACCGAAGACGCTGATTTATGTGCGAGATGTTTGAATTGTTTTTAGTGCAGTACTATTTCATTTACAGATAACAATTACTTACTCGCTTGCGCCAGAGACAACTCCCTTAGGATATTGGACCTGCGAATGAAGCAAGTAATTGGTTCGTTCAGGTAAGTTTCTGTTATTGAGCATTACTTGTTTCAAAATGGCTCGGTGTTAGCAAAATAAGCATTTCATGATTCAGAATAGCTTAGAGTTACCAAAATAATTCAGTTCGAATTCAATCCAACAAACTATTAAAATAGAATATGTTGTAAGGATATTGTTGATTTTATATCAAAGAACGTCAGTACATTTGCATCTTATAAATAAGAGTCTGTGCGTCTATGCCTACAGGTAAATATTTGCAATATGTAATAAATATTGCATTGATCGTTCACTTATTCGAAATGAAGCGATGAGAACAAGCTGGAACAATTCATTCCCTGTAGATTAAAAAAAAATACTATAGCAAACCTCTTAAATGCGTTGTGTTGTGATAAACATTATTTACAAAATAAAATTGTATTTGAAATTCTTCCTTGCATTAAAAGTTAGCATTTTTTATTCAGCGTAGTATATTTTTACTGATGTATTGTATCTTCTGTTGTTCTGAACGTTTGACGAACAAGGTTATCTGTAGGCACACGCTTTCACCGCCGCCGGTGTCATTAGAATCACGATCGACCAGGAGATGGCTCGTCGCTTTACCAACGTTTCGGCGTAGTACTGCGACTGTCTTTATTCACATTTTTCCTGAACGAATTAGAATCAAGTAACTTTGATAACCATGACGCGGCGTCCTCTTGACTGGCGAAGACTCTATTATTATACTTCTCAACTAACATTATGGAAACAAATGTACTAGCGTGCTACTTGATATTAATGTCATTAGGTAGATATAAATCAAATAACAGGCGGGTTGAAGTTAGTAAGCGGGGACTATAACAGCCGGGACAGCCGAGATTTATAACGCACCAAGTCTATTATTTGGGAGTTCGACCAAGTGTCATTTAATACTTTTTGTAAAATCATCTTGTTAGCAGAAAAATTCAGATAAGTAAGAAATACCCTTTTTAGACAGCCAATTGTAAGAGCGATTACCTTCAGGTCATACAATGCGTGTTAAAAGTTCAATTTTTAGCACTAGTGTTAAAGGGAGAGAATGCTAAAAAACTTAGATAAAACTGTGAATGCAACAAAGTAAACAAAATGCTTTCATCTGACCGCATAAGCTACTACTAAGCTTAATGTAACATAGTATATAAGTGAATTGTATACTTGAATTAAAATTATATGAAAGTATGTGTGACAATAAATAGTGTATGACACTATTGGTAAAGAAATGAAATAGCGGTAAAAATGTTTTTGGTAATCTGTTCATTGGAGTGCGGTACTCGATTTGATCAATTTGCTATTGGTAAAATAAAATGCCACTTTTATCACTAGTAACATAAATAACTCCCCTTGGAATGGCATATTTAGCTACAATTCATTTGTTGATATTGTTCTGAACGGACGGTGAAGCGTTTAATCGTCAAAGCTCACCGTCCGTTTAGAATGGCTTTGCGTCCCCGCTGGTTGCGTTGTGTCGACATGCCGGTGCGGAATCCCGGAAGTGAAGTACGAAGCGTACCTGACCGCGCGCGCGCGCGCGTGTGTGTGTGTGCGCAGCGCGGACGAGTTCAAGGTGAGCTGCGACTGGGCGCGCGCTGCCTTCAGCCCCGACGGCTCGTACGTGGCCGCGGGCTCCTCCGACGGCTCCATCTTCGTGTGGAACGTGCGCGACAACAAGCTGGAGACGGTCCTCAAGGAGCACACGTGAGTACCTCACCTGGGATGGCAAAAAACATCGATATGTTGCTTTCGATGTTTTCTTCACATCGATATATTTGTTCAGAAACATCGATGTTTTCAAACAAATCTCATGATATAAATCAAATTTCCAGTTACTATTTTATTTGTGGACTGCTCGCAATCAATAGCCGTTGACAACTGTCACTGTTGTCGATTCTGAGGCGGCACAAAACAGTTTGCTATTCGCAATCTTTCTCCATTGTTGTTGCCTTTTTGGATTATTTTGTAAGTGGAAATATCATTCAACTTCAATTCCAACTTTGACTACATAGAAAATTGATTAGAAAATTAAGATGACAGTCAAATTTAAGACAGATTATCCTTTAAAAATAATATTGACGTGCTATGTATCGTAATAGAATCAGAACATTTTACTTCATATTTTAAACATCGATGTTTTTGTCGATGTTTTCGTCGTCATCGAAAACCGTTTGGTGATGTATCGATGTTTTGCTAAAATTCGCCATCACGAAGCCCACCCCTCCTCGTGGACGCTGCGCTGCGCTGCGATGGCTGCAGCCTAGGTGCTTTTGGGGGGACGGAAGCTGTTGCCCCATGAAAGCGCCGAACTAGAGGCGAAACGTGTTTTATTTGGCTTGGGAGAATAAATAATTTTTAATAGTACGAAATACTCGATTTTTAAACCAATAGTACATGAAAACTTATTCAAAATTGAATCCCTATTTCCGTCTAAAAGTTAAGAATGGTTCAATTTACTCACTGCACGGGGACCGGTGGCGGATCCAAGGGGGGACCTTGGAGGCCATGACTCCCGCCAGGCCTAGAGTTTTCGTTTGCTACCTTCTTTTATTGGCAAAATTGGTTTGAAAATTTATTTATGTTATAATTATGTAACTATGTAAAAATAATGTTGTATAGTATCATATATACACTACAAAAATAGTGTACAATTAAATAACAACTGTTAATTATTTAACAAAAATCTTGATGGCCCCTCAAAAATGATCGGCTTGACGCCGCGACGGGGATTTTGTTCTCGCCTAATTTGAAAAAGGATTGCTTTGTGGGAATTTATTTTTTACTTGATTTTTATTGATTTTGCATGAACAAATGATACATAGCTTACACTTTTGTATTGCGTCCTTACTTAACATTGCTCACAAAGCGGGAAAACTCAGTGACACTTGAATGATTTCCTACTCCCGGTATGTTAGTGGATGTTTACTCATTATCAGTATAAACTTATGTTGATACCCTGCAAGAGGTGAAATTATTACTCTGTGTATCAATTACAACGATTCCTGTACGTATTAGACTACGTATGTTATTAGAAATTGAAAAATATTACTTCAAAATATGTAGATTACATTTTTGCACTTTTGGTTGTAATATCTTAGTTTCCTTTCATCCTCTTAATATTGTCAGTCGCAGGAATTTCGCGCAAGACTAAACATTTTGAAACTAAAAATAAGTAGCATTAACACGGATGTGCATGGACATTTATGTAGTTTGTCTTAATATGTATTCAGTTCCACAAATTGATCGTTTTGAATTCCGACTCTTTAGGAAATACATTTTGCATGAATTCCATGTTCATTACATTGCATTACATTATTGTCGCATGAATGTTGCTAATTTAATCCATTAACATTGCATACGTCATGTGTATTTGCTTGCATGTCCTTGGGAATGTGATAACCATGACATCACTTTGTAACGGTTGTAAAAGTAGAATATACCAAAATTTTGCTGAGCTGAAAATGAAAGATTAATGTCAATATTGTTGTCAAAAATTGAGCTACGTACGGAATAAACATTTATGGTCTATTAAGTCTATCAACTAATTGATGAAAATATGGTCACGAGTGAGGGTGACCTAGGAACTTCGGAGTTACCTAGTCTTGGGTCACTCGCAGAGAGGAAGTGAGACAGTTTCGCTTTTTAAAGCATCACCTTGACGGTGTAAGTCAGGCCCACAACAGATGCGTGTAGCTAGGGGTTGGATAGTTACGGAATAACGTTTTTGTATTAAATGTAAATATATGAATATTTATAATATGCCCACCGAACGATGTTTCTCCGGTGAGAAATGCAATTTTTGTAGTGCATGTTTTTACATATTTTAGGAGTCTTTATAATTGCATAATATTTAGAGCATTTCGTTAGAATGATACAGATTTGGCCTTTATTCACATGAAAATGTCTAAAAAATGCAATTATTAATTGCAAACAACGCCTCAAATTCATTTACATGATGCAAATGTCGTTAACGTCGCACCATTTCCTACAATTATTAATTACTTTAGTAATGTAGTTACTACTTCTTACTAGTAATAACATTAATAATAATAATAATAATAAATAAGAAGTTAATAACAACAGTTACTTTTCATTAGAAACTGATTATAATTTTTGTAAGATATTGAAATTTCGACCTGGAAATTTTCCAAGGATGAACAAGGCTTTCCAAACAGTCTGACCGGCGAGACCTTGATGGCGTGGGAAACTGTTCCTCGCGCGCGCCACGGTGGGCGAGTAGTAGGAGGGGACAGAAAGAGATTTACTATTTGAAACTGGCCGTAGAACCTGCATTACAGTTCACTTTTTTGAGTGTGAGAGTGTTTTGTACAGTACATATTTTCTGCGTTGTTAATGCATATTAACCTGTTTATAATCTCATAATGACATTCATATTTTAATTTTTTAAATTCATAACTATCCGAGCCCTACTTATAGCTATGGATAATTGATCTGGTTTGTGGTACACACTATTTGTATACGTCCTAAACGTCGTGCATTCGGGCAAATGCCCTATGAGGCAGTAAGTCAAAGTGGTCTATGAGGCAGTAAGCAAGTGATGGTTCCTTTAGTGATGAAGGGCCTCGCGGCAAAATGCTATGAGCATAAGTGAGTTCTCGTAATTATGAAAATGAAATTAAATTTCGTTCTAAAGGCTTGAGTTGCCACCAACAAACACTCACATTAAATCAATGTTCTGCATAGGCGTGCGCAGCCCCTAAACAAGAGAGGCCAGTTACATTTCTGGCCCACTTCTATTAAACGTTTTATTTACATGTGGTATATTTTACTAGTAAATAAATAAATGTTAAAAAAATTACTTCAAGGATATAGAAATTATAACTTCAATGATGTAATTAAGAAAAAATTGAATTGTTTATGTAGAACAATTTACAAGGTAGCCAGATGTCTTGGAGAGCTTCTTTCGTAAATATATAGAAATTCTCCAAATTGAACACATTTACAGAAATAAAGTATTGTATTACATAGGGCTACGGGGCCCCTTTCAATTTTTAGGGAGCTACGACCCTTGCCCCCTTCTCTGCGCACACGCCTCTTATACAATTTTATAGTTCGCAAGTAGCACGTAGTACATTTTCTTAATTTTAATGTTTGTAAGATTAGTAAACTTCCTTTGTAGTGTACATTGATGTTTACTATTTACTAATATTTATTTCTTATCATTATGTACTCTACACGAGTGAAAGTGGTTTCAAACTTTGACATGCTAGAAGATAAGGAGAACTTGCTTATGTCCATTCGCACTAGACGTCTCTACAACTTCAACAGCGTAGGATTTTCCGTTAGTGTAGATAGGAACTGTCTTTTACATCTCTCCTTCTTCGAAAACTCTCCTCACTTGACTCCATCCTCCCGATGTTCTCTCAGTTCACAACCTTCATTTCTTAGTCGTCGCCCAATGGACACATCGTCATTTATTCTCTCCGCTTCTCTGACACTTCTATTTTGTTCTCACTTTCTGTTCTTCTACATATTTCTCCTACGCATTTTTTTTCTATTTGGTTATTGTTGATTCCCTTTCCATTCATTTTTTCTACTTCGCTCGTATACTACTTCTTGCATTTTACATTCTGTTCGCCTGTTCCCTCATACTACCTATTTTTGTTCCTTTCATTCGCTTTCTTATCTCCTTGTTCTGTCAGCCAGCCTTCTTATTTATTCTCCCCGTTCTCGCTCTTCCCTCTCCCTCGTATCTATTCCTCCATCTAATTCCCGCGTCTGAACCGGCTGCCCTGTTCCCTCCGAGTGCCATTCCCCGTGTTGTCAGCCCCTTCCAAGCAGCACTCGGCCACCCCGCGCCGTGCCTGGTCGGAACCTCGCTCTCACGGCACCGTGGCTCCGAAAGCTGCGATTCTGCTGCTTGCGTTCTCGAGAAGAGCTACCATTGTTTGCTGCCGCTTCGTTTCCTCGGCCGGGTTAAACACTTGCTGGAGCCTCCGGGAGCGCCCTCCCCGCCCCTTGACTCCCCGTCCCACTCGCTGTTTGAGCTTCTTCGCCCTCGCCCCGCCCCGCCCCGCCCCGCCTGGCCCACGTCCCGGGGCCTCGCTCGCCCTTGATCCTCCTCGAACGGACCCCGCTTCTGGACTTCCTGTCTTTCGTTTCTTAGCGGCTCGCAGCACTTCCTGGAATTTGTCTTCTCAGTATTATTAACTCAGCATTACCATCGTCTGCAATCAAACCCCTGTGGAATATCTATTTTTGACAAGTGTTTTTATTCTATCTTTTGGTCTCTGTTCACCGTTTGAATCGTACTATGAATCAAGTTTTATTGTCGGTCTGTAACTTTTGTATGATAATTTGTAATCTCGATTTCACCCTCCCTTATTCCGTAAGCGATCTAGTAGCGAAGAATTAAATGACATGCGCCATGTTTATGTATAAATAGCTTGAAAAATCCTTTTACTAGTATCGTTATACTTTTCTCTTTTTCATTTGTCTGTGTTTACTTTTTTCTACCCGTTCTTACCCACATTTTATTTTGCGTATATTGTTATTCATATTATAGAATTAACCATACCATGTAATTTTGGTAATGTTCATTCACTCTTTAGTTTCGTCACTTGTATTTTGCACCTCCACTCGTCTATTCACAGACATCAGAGGAAACAATCTCTTTCGCGCTTTGTCGCTTGACACTCATTGTGCTGACCTTTTTCGTTGTATTTGTGTTACCCTGGCACCTCTGAGCCCACTTCCCTACTTTTTGTTTCTTTTAAATTGCTTCGTATACCCTAAAGTCATATCTGAAGTATTCTTGTACGTTTTCATTCAAATTTTTAAGAAGATAAAAGTTTTCGTTGAGGGAGCTTGTAATAAGATTATATTCGAATGTAGTAGTTAATCAGCATGGAAACGTGACTTCTGCAAACTCAAGAGAGAGAATGAAAGCGGTTTTCTTAATATAACCAGGAGTAAAGAAGGAGGGAGCGACCGAGCTCTTTTTTTATAAGAAAACGACCTACACCGAGATTTACGGTAAAGTGAGATTAAAAATAAAATACTACCTCGAGGGAAGTTATCTCCCCGGGACAAAAGAATCGCACAAAGAAGGGCGACACCTTGGTCGAGAATGCGGAAATTGCGATGAACACAAAGGACGCGAAATCGCACAGAAAATATCAGACTGCTTCTTCAGTCTCTCCTCCTTGCCATTCCCAGAAATGTATTATCGTAGGCTATTGTAACTGCCTCCTTCTACGAGTTGCACCGAACTAACGGAGCTTTGCGTCGCGCGAGTTAATAAATTATATTTTACTTCAGCGTGAATTTCATGTGCATTTTCTTTCTGATACGCCCTCGAGCATTCATTGCGACCAGGTTTGGAAAGCTATTGCGTCGTCGCGAGCAGCCAGCGAGCGGCCGTAAACTGCGAAAGAATAGATGTAAAATGAGGGAAAAGAAACTGAGGGACGTAAATAATAAATTCGGCGTTACGAGCTGACAGACGTAATAGTCGGGAAATAGGCGAGCGTCTTCTGAATACGGAATTGGCGCGAAGGCAAGCCCGTTAGCCTTCTTATGCCGAGGAGCACGCCGGCGGGAAAGTGAATCAAGTGGGAAGCGAGGATGGATTGACAGATACGCAGAGGCGAGACATTGTGTAAATGTGGGGAAGAGATTCCGAAGGGATCCCCGCGCGCGTAGATAGGCGGTGGGAGGGTCCCGGGCGGGCGGGCGGAGTCATAGAGAAATAGGTCGGACGTGAGTCGCTTAAGCCCGCGGGGGAAGGCGAGAAGTCGATACCAGAGCGCGCGTGGAGGTGGGGGGGCGGGGCCGGGGGCGCTCGCCGCACGACAGCTGGGTTCGTCACCGTCTCCCCCTTTTGTCGTCCCCGCCACCCATGCCTCCATGTGAGCGTATTGGCCGCCTCTTCGGTTAGTCTCACGCTCTCCGTCTTTCGGTTGCTTTGATACCTCGTCTGGTGGTGCAGTTCCGTGCTATGAACTTTCACTTTTCTAGCACTCTTATGGTTTCGCCCTGATTAGGAGGTCGCTTTCTTATATACAATTTGTGTTCCGTCCCTAAATGTGTATTTTTCTAACTTTATTTGTGTCTCATCACAAAGACTTTCTGGTGTCGAAAAAACATGTTTGACTTCCTTTTGTCTGTAGGACTGTTGAGATTATAATATAACCTCTTCTGAATGGTATCATAATAGAATGTTTCCTTAATTGTCTTTCAATCCCTGTAGCTCCTTATCCCTCCCTTCCTCTTCCTCACTCTCCCTCCTTCTGTCCACTTACATTCCGATTGCTTGTTGTCACTTTCGTTACTTACTCTTTCTGAAACTTTACTTGTGCATAGACTTCATCCAAGTAGCTCTTTTCTCTACGCGTCTCTTCTTTTCATGCCCACAATTTGTAACTTACCTCCTTTCTATTGACTTTTCTTTCCCGTATACAACATCCGTAAATCTTCACCCTCCGCCCAGATATCTCCTGTCCCTGTCCATTCACTTTATACCTGAAATGTCCATATTCCGTCCTGTTGCTTGCATTCATCAATACTGTTTATTTTTCCTACTTTTTTTGTTTTGTTTCTTCCTCTTTCCTGAGTGCTCTCCTCTTGTTCGTGTCTCTTGCCGTTCACCATGTCACCCCGCTTTCTTTTCTGCATGTCCCGCCTGCTGCTCCTGCACGCGCTGCGCCCCTCCGCCCCGCCCCTTCACATCGCCGTCCCGCCGCGCGCCGCGCCGCGCCTCGTCTGCGAGGCGAGAGAAGGGAATCCTCGAGGGAGTGTCATTTTGTCTCCCGCCCCTTCTTTACACTTTTACCTCCCTCTTCTCGAATTGACGGTCCCCAGCCACCCCCTATGTCTACATCTTTCCCCAGCCGACCGACTTGCTTTTTCCTCCGAAGTGCTCTCCTTTACCCCAGCGGTTAGAGCGCGGGCTTGACGTTTCTCCCAGGGAATAAGAATACGCGCGTTCTGCGTAAGGAGGTGGCGATTTCTGCGAATCCTTTGGGAGCTCGTACTGATACCCCTTAAATTTTAAAGTATCGTATAAAAGTGTAATTGATATTCCGAAACGTTTTGGTTGTATATGCGTGAAGAGTCTTCTGCATTTTACGGCATGTTTTGGCAATAAAGATGTCTCTGCTAAATAACCGAATTATTAAACGAGAGAGAAAAATCTGATCGTACGTTATTCTGTGAATAAAACTAGGATGTTCTCTTTAGCTTTTGAAATTTGACTATATGTCAAAATTTCATTGTTGAAGTTGATGGTACTTTAAAATAACATGTATTTTCAATTTTGTGTTTACATAAAATAAAAAAATACACACAATACGCATTAATTATATTAAATACTATTTGGAATTTTGTACCTACAAAGAGAAAGTCAACAGGAAATGCTGCACTTCATGTGTATGTTCCAAAATGGAAGAGGTGTCACTTCTCATTCTGGTAGAAACATCAAAGGTTACCACAGTGGGCTCTTACAAATAGCAGCATATTCCATCCTAATTGATATTTCAACCTCCTACTTGCGGGTATACTTCACTGTGAGAATAATATTACAAAACAGTCACCAGCTACCAATCCCATCTTCAGAACTGCTGGAATATTTTCCATGAGGTAATGTCGTTTGGCGTTGATAACTTTACAGTGCTTTACACTCATTTTGCACTGTTTGGATCTTAGCGTTTTATTCTGGAAACTTTTTTCTTACGAGAATTGGGTCAATTTATAGCATAGAAATTAAAAGTATTAGGAATTGGAAAAAGATTCGTCAATTTTCCCAATATATTTTTCGATTCATGAACAGAAAATAATCCATATCTTTCCAAAACTGTGTTGAGTAAAAAAAATATCAATGTACACATCTTGGAGTATAATGTACCGTACATCAAAAAATGTAAATAAAGATTTTGTAAAATCAAACATACCCTGCAATGCCACGATAATGCATGTCTGTGTATTAGCCGAAATATGTCATACGTTCAAAGGGCACGCTGAGACCTTGATCGATGGCGTAGACACACTCTCCCGTACGCAGAGAAGAGAACACAATAGCAAATCCCTTCTCTCGCCCTGGGAATTTATGGTATATTTCGTACGCCATTAGCCGTTAGCCGCGCTACACAGTGTCATCCACCCATTAGGCGCAGGGCGGGGAGGGGCGTGGGCCGGCGCGGGCGGCGTTCCTCTTACTTACCGCCCTGACAAATGAGGCCTCGGCTGCGGCCAGCAAGGAGGAGTTCTAAGTGTCTTATTGAGCTGTCCGTTAATGTAATTGCGGCGTTCATTAGGATTAATAGAAAGGCCACCGCAGCCTTACTGGCGCATTTGTTTCTCCTCCAGGGAATTATGTTCGCATCGACCCGGCGAGGAGAGAGGACCAGGGTGGAGACCCGGCTTAAGTGGACGTTTATGCCACGCATGGATTGTGGGCCGTGGGTACTCGTTGCTTGTTTTGTCTTTGGCTTAGACGCGCGCTACTCTATTCGTTTGGGTGTTCCTTTTTCGACGCTGATTTCGCGGTCGAGAGAGGATGCGTCTTGTTTTTGTGGTATTAAATAAAGTGGATACAAATTTTTGTCTTTATTCAGACGAGTATAGTGCTAAGAAAGGTGTGCGTAGATTCAATTTGTGTACTTCTGAAAATATTTTTGGCATGTTGTTTTCTTCCTTCCCTGCTTACTTTGTTTATTGATTGACGGTTACGGTCATGTTAACTAGCCATTAGACCCGTTATGGTGTGAATGTTTTATCTTGGGAGGTGGCGAGGTTCTTCCCTTACTGGATGGTGAAATCCGGTGCCGAACTTCACGCCGGCTTGGAGGGTATTTCCCCCGTCCAATTACCACCCCGAGGTGGGATAAGCTCTATGCTCACGACTTATATGTGTGGTAGTGTAATGCATGTAAATGTGTGTGTCAGTAAAGGAAGAAAATAGGGCAAGGAGGAAGAAGGAAAGCGCGCGCAGTCTGTAGTCCGTTTGTTAGGGTACTGCTCTGGCATTCGTCTGATATTGACCGGAGAAACCACAGAAAACTACAAGCTACTACCGATCAGAAGCAGCCGGCCGCTAAAATTCTTCCAGACAGCGGCTGAATAATGAAGATATTGTCTAGGATTTATTTGCCTGGGGCTTCGATGCATTTTAATTACTTTTTATTGAATTTATTTTTAATCCCTGTTTTGTAATCCCTTAACATTCAGTTATGAAAATATTAAGTGGTAAAGTGGTGGTAATAAACATCTAGAATATTAAACAAGTTGACCGTCATATTTTTAAAATAATTTTTATATATGAGATTGAAAATTATAAATTAATATTTTAATGCTTTTCAAGAATTAAGCGAAAACGATGTAAATAAATACACACTATGTATATTTCAAAAGAGAATGATTATAATTTTACGATTTTTATTACAGCATATGTGACGACAGGCAATTGGTTCTTAAAATACACTGTGTAATTGCAAATGATGTACTGTAAATTGTTCAATTATATAACAATTAATCTTTAATAATTAACTTCTTGCCGTTGTATCAATGTAACTAACTTCGGATAATTACGGATAATTTTGTATATCAACAACATGGGTCACGTGAGAGTCAAGTTAATAAATCATTACAGAAAAATAATGATTGATTGCGTTTGTTTGTTTAAAATTGCAAAGTTTTCGAAGAATTAATGGAACTTTCGTAAGCAACGAACGTTGCTTCTAACAGTGTTCTTTATTGATAGATTACTAATGGAATGGAACAGTTTTCGCTTCCCTTGGTTGATCAAGCCCCTCCTATCCTGAAATAATACCAGAACTCAAAGTTTGGCAGTAATTAATTATTAGTAAGAACAAATAGTAGTTTTTATGTATTGAATGGCACAATTGCAAATTGAACGTGAGAGAGAAGATGCACTTATATTGATGTTTCACCACTGTATTTCGTCTGCGAACTTGAAATTTCAAACACGTCTCCTGAAAAACGAGCTTTTTGAGTTAGGCCAGTATTGCTTGAAACGGGCGAAGTGTGCCCGCTGCTTTGCTTGCAGTGCCCTGCATGCCCTGCGCCGTTCTGAGCGTCCGTCTGTCCGCAGGGCGCCCGTGACGGCGGTGAGCTTCTACCCGCACGGAGGCTACCTCATGAGCGTCGACATGAAGCGCAAGGCGGTGCTGTGGGCCGACGTCTGACTGGCCGGCCCAGCGCCCTCGTCGCCTCCAGCTGCCACCCACGCCTCCACCGAGGTCTTCGTCACAGTCGTTGCTAACGTCGCCATCACTTCATTCATCATCGTCCTTCTCGTCGTTATCGCAATGGCCATTCGCATCGTTACCGTCATCTCAGGCACACTGTCCACCGTCGCCGGCACGGTCGCTCTCCAAATAGAGGCGGTGACGTCACGTACATGCCACAACAGCTGAAACGACGCAGCTATGAAGTCGAGACAGTGAAGTTCGACTCTCAAACTGATGAGTTTTTAAAACACCAATTTTTATAACCATAAAACAAATTATACGGAACACAATGGAACATTCACTTTTCCAATTCCACATTTCTAAACTCTTGAGTCAATATGAGCGATTTGTTCGTTTATAAATGCCTTTAAGTTACATCATCCTTCGTTTCATTATTGCAAGCGGAATAAAGATGTTTTGTTGCTATGCTAGTATGATAGTTGGATGTGGGGTACGCGGTGTGATTTCTGTCAGTTGCCTGAAAGGAGAATGCAGGATAATATGAAAAGACATTAGTAGAATCGAAATAGAGGTTGCATATAGTGTTGTTTAGAAAGAAAGAAGGCATCTGGTGTTACTGATTGTGATTTTATAGTAAAAAAGAGATAAATACATCACATTTTTGAGGTAGTACATGGTGAGAATCCGTTTATTAATACTCGTAATCGAGACTGTACGCAAGTGCAATAATGTGATATGAACTTCTCATGGTGACTACCTTGTATGTAGTTCAAATTAAAGATGAGATATATAGATAGTTTTATATGTTCTGCCTATAGCAGTGTCGGAGCATTATGTTGTGCTGTTGTCTCTTTTTGAGATATTCATGTTCATGTTTTCTTACCGTTCTGGAAGGAGCTTATCTTAATGAAATAGTCTCAGCCCACTTGTTGGGGTTCACTTGTGCTCTGGTCATAAATATATAAATTTTCGTCCGTTTCGTACCTGTTTTGTTTCCTAAAGGGCGAAGAATTTAGTACGACAAAGAAGAATATTACCTCTTGATCACAGTCCATGAGATCAGCTCCCTCGAGAAGTGTCTTTGCTGCGTGTTGTACCTGAAGGTGAGAATTGCCAGTTAACAGGTCGAAAGCGCTATAGCCTAGTCAGGCGTCGTGGTAGATGTCTGCTATTTTCTTACTCTAATATGCGATACGTGTTCATTCCAATTGGTATCTCAAAGAAATTTGATTGGCTTTTACCTTCGAGTATATTATTCAAGATGCAATTAAATAAAGCTTTAGGTGTTTGTATTTGGTTTTATATTTTCGAGTCTGAGTTCTTTTAATGTTTGTGTTTTGTAGACTGACTAATATTAATAATTAAAATCTTTTAATATCCCTCAGTCCCTTTCTTACTTTAATTTATAGAAAGTGCGCACTTCCAGATAGTAATTGTAGAAGTATTTCTAAAAATATTAACATGTTAATTGTTATGAAAGAATTTATGAATATTTAGGTAACATTCAAAAAATAATAGAAAACTTCTTGATGTTGTCAAAATATATTTTTTCTGTTTTGAGTCGTTAAACGTTGATCTTTGGAGCTTTTTTATATTTCTTTTTGCAAGTCATTTTTAGCCCCACGCCCCCGAGATCGACGCTCGTGAGTGAGTGAGGGATTGTAGCTTTTGTATTTTAAGCGTGCACGGAATCTTTTGATTAATGTATTTTGTATTTTTCCCTCAATTTAGAATAGGTGTACTGTGAATTGCACTTTCTGTTTTATGTATCAAGTGAGAATCTTGTCCTGCGAATTTGTGTGTTTCATTCCAAGAGTCATAAAATTACGTTATTGGATGTATGGGTTTATTTTTGTTAGCAATGTTGCTCAACTTATTTGATTATCTATATACTGATAAATAAGTACCTAATGATTCTGTTTCTGTACTCTTATACAAGGATTATGTACTTTGAAATAAAATAAGTTCCTTGTCATGAATTTGTTCTATAATTCTTCTTCCTCTTCATTTCAGGAAAATAAAACACCATCATACTGAAGCATCTATTATCTTGTAATACAGCGTGAAATTTTTGTAACGATTTTTTTAATAACAAAAACGTTGGGGTTGGGTTGGTTTTCATTATAATCCATATACTGATACACTCCATATACTAATGAAACCTCTATGCCTAAAGAGAGTATGTCGTAAGACAGAGTTTGCACTGTATTTAAAATAAGTAATATTGATCGAATTGTAGGAGAAATGTAATGCATGAGTAACAACTGTAATGATCAGTGTAGTAGTATCAAGACAGTCTTGCTCAGTATATTTTGTCCATTAACCACATCCACTATCTTACATCACTTCTTGATTGAGAGTGAATATGCATCCAAATAAAATAAACACAATTTTACGGCAGTTTCATAAGTTGTGGGGAATTTTGATCACTGTATGTGTAAATATAAATCCATTTGATCAAAAGCAAATTACTAATGTGAATATCGTATACGGTTTAGAAATTCAGCGAAGTTCTTGTACTATTATTGAGGTAGAGAAAGAAAACAATTGAACAACCGTAGTGGGCGCCGGAGCTGGATAGCACCAGTTAGTAGTTCTCATTTATCTACAAAACTCCGGTTTAGTTATGGCAAGTTTAATATGTGAAAACCACATTGAGTATGCTACCTTACCATATTTTTCTTATTCGTGAATGTTTAACTGTACAACTTTTAGTGTCTACTTAAAAGCTGTTATGTCAAGATGTGCTAACCAATCCCACTTCTGATGAACAAGGCAAGTTTAAGCTTACAAACAAAGAACTCGAGGTGCTTCAAAATGGCACAAACTTTCTCGAAATAGTTAGTTTTCTATACTCTTGTGTCTAGGCTAGCTTTTCGGTTTTGTCTCACCCTCTTCCCAGCTGACATTTATTGGCGCCTAAAATACTTTTTTTCCCTCATAGTATAATTAAATATGACTTTAAGAATATCAGAGAACAGTAAAAACTACACCTAAAAGCAAGTGTTCATTGAAAATGATTAAGGACACAAGAGATATCAACGACAAATATTATTTTAAAATATATTCAATATTAAATAATTAACACGTGTTTCAGGGATCTTATCACATTGTCAGTGGCTCTTCAGAGAAAAAAATAGGTAATCCTATTTAATTAATATATGAAATAAAATTAGATTAAATATACAAATTGCAATAGATAAAACACAAAAATTAACGATGTAATATCTTTAGAAATTGGATACACCCGAATATTATGGATTAAACATGTGGAACTAAATGTTTCTGAAAATGCTCATCACAGAAAACTTTCGAGTTTTTCAGAAACTTCATGAGAAATTATTGAAGTACGTACGAAAGCAATAACGCATAAAGTACCCTTATTTAAATATTAACGATGTGAGATATCAAAGACAATAGATTAGTATACTTTTTTAAGAATCAAAATAATACTAAAAATTATGTTTGTCATGTTATTCAGTACATTTAGTATCATCAGGGCAAAAAGTTAAAAAAAATTGAAGCCATGTTTGAGAAAATCTTGTTTTTAATACTGCCCCTAATTCAGTCAAATTTGCGTGAAAACTAATAATTTCAAAAAAGTACATGACATTCAATTGTGAGGAACAAATTTCATGCGGAAAAATCTCCATCTTCAATAATGTAGTTGTACGATGAATTCAAGTAATTTCAAACTTTTGCAAGTTTTGAAAATTTAGAGTTAACAGTGAAAGTATGTCATCTAGTAAGGGTCTATGCCATATTTGTTAGTGTATTTCATCATATTCTTGCAAGAAATTTTAAAAATTGTGCCAAGAATGAGAAACTTTTGGAAATGTTTCAGGGGCTTCACATAGAGTAATCCAAAATTTAAAGAATGTTCTTCAAAATCGCGGGGCTTTCAGCCAGTCATGATTGACCAGGAAATATTCATTTCGGCACAATTCCTAAATTTGTTTAGGCGTTAGTTTTAGGTGCACAGACGGATGTACGTTTTGAAAACATTTCGGTATCAGGATACCCCAAAACTTGTATTTCCGTTGACACCTCGAAAGTTGATCTCTGATTTCCAGCAGCATTACATAACTTCATCTGTACTAGATATTACTCGTATACGTATACAAGAAAGTAAAAAAATAATCTTAAAAAATAATAAGCCCACCTCTTTAGAAAACTAATCATCAGTTGCCAACAAAATGTTAGAGCATTTTCATGTCAACTAAGAGTAAGTCGTTCTTACTCAAAAGAAACGACTGGAGAGAAACCCTCTCTTAAGATGGGTTTCTGATCACGCCAGGGACCTGTTGCGGCATGTTGCGGCCACCACACGAAATGTGGTGCGCTTCACAAGTGCTGCCCGCTGTCATCTCACGGTGCGGTGGAAGAACCCAGAGGGAGAGTCCTCTATGTCGAGGGCAGAAAAATGGTAGGCCCACAGCACAGCGCCTAACCAAAAACACCATGAAGTGGTTGGCACTTTTTCAACAAATATGTTTCTTTTTTATTATCATTCAATAATTTTCTGATACAGCGTACATAGCCACTTTACAGAATTGTTTGATTATACAATGTATATCATATACATATTAAATATATATATATATATATATATATATATATAGAGAGAGAGAGAGAGAGAGAGAGAGAGAGAGAGAGAGAGAGAGAGACAAAATAAGTAGGAGGATGACCCCACTGAGCTCCTCAACGGGAAATCAGGTTAGGGTGATTGGGAGTTATTGCGTTGGCTTTTTGGAAAGGGTGAGACAACGGCGCTTATGATGTGGAGAAAGCTTAGAGACGGAATTTATCTTTGGGGAATCTGGACGGGATGCGGTTTAGATGAAGATGAGTGGTTTTTCCTAGTGAGAAAATCAGTAGGAAGGGGAGGTTATGAAGCTTGTAGAATCTTTCGGAGAGACCGACGATGTGCTGGGCGACTGTAGGGAATTTTAAATCATTATGAATTTGAGCATTAGATATGTACCATGGGGCATTTAAGGCAGTGTGGAGGACTTTATTTTGTAGGGTTTGGATGTGCTTTGTTGTTGAGGGGGCTGCACCTCTCCATGTCGATGCAGCGTACGTGATTGCAGGGCGGACTAGTGATTTATACAAGTGTATGGTGGTTTTTAGGTTAAGGGAAGACTATCTATTAATAAGGGGATAGAGTTGACGAAGAGAGGAATAGGCTAGATTTAGGCGTGAGCGTATGTGGGCTTTCCAGGTTTGATGGGTGTCTAGAAGGACTCGACGGTAAGGGATAGAAGTTCTGTGATCTGCCGATTTGAGGGGAGTAGATGATGTGTATAGGGGTAAAGCATGTTCTGCGGTGTATGTATGATATGTCTAGGATATGTATGTGTGTACATATATATATATATATATATATATATATATATATATATATATATATATATATATGTATGTATGATATGTAAAGAGGCGAAGCATGTTCTCCGTTGATATGTATAGGGGTGAATATGTTTCTGCATTGGGAAGTATGTTTATTAGGAATGACACGAAAATTAATAATATCAGAAGTCGTAGATATCAGAGAAATAGTATCATTCTATGGAAATGTTTTATTCTCGTTGGCAGTGTGCCAAACAACCACAATTAAAACGTGACAACCAGCCCTGGACGGGACTTTTTAAATTAAAGATGACCACAGAAGTAACAAAGCAACGTAAAACTGAAAATATGATACACGAAAATCAAGAACTTGGTTTAGGGTTTCAGCTGGTAAAGAGACAGAAACAAAATCTTACCTTTTCAATATTACAGATAACAATCAATGAACTACGAAATTATTGGCTTTCGGTTCCTCCATCGTTGCACTGATGAAACTGAGACGTTTGTGGAAAGTTGGATGGTCTTGAAGGATACATGAAAAAAGATTGGGCTTATTGAAGCCACGTGAAAGATGAAGGAACGTGAGTGTTCACCATCCCCGGAATCCTTTTTTTATTTATAATGATGGTATTCACATTATTTTAATGTTATTTGACTAGTCCCGAAAGATGTTTTTGTGATTCCCATGTATTTATAATTACAGTTGTCACCATCACAACCAATTCGATATTGTATTGAAACAATTATGGAGTGATTGGTTTAATGTGATAAATTATTATGATTGATATTAAAAGAGATCATCTTTATCAAATTATTAGGGAAGTTATTGGCGACCAGAATTAATTTTATATACGAGAGATTTTCTCTGTGATAAATGATTGCTTTCCCGTCCATGAATTGTCCAGGGATTAGAGAGGAAAGTAAAATAATGCCTGGATGAGGTGCGCTGGGCAAGTAACATGCCCGTCGCGGTTGGGTGGGCGGGCGGGGGGCGTGAATGCGTCTCTAAACCGAGGTTCATGCGGGCCTCCCAGGGAGCGGGGCGGGGGCGGAGGCGGGCCCGCCCGGCGGCGGCGGCGCGGCACAGCGCGACGCGGCGCGGCGCGGCCCGGCTCGGCCGGGCTGAGCATCCCGTAGGGGGCCGTGCGCGGCGAAGGGGCGGGGCGGGCGGTTAGCGGTGGCTCGTGCTAATCCGACAAGCGCCCGCCAGCAGCCTCCGGCGCCGCGGGCCGCCTAATGCCCGCCCCGCTCCCCGCCCCACACCCCCGGGCCGACACCCCGGGCGAGGCACCCACCGCCCCTCGGGGCATCGCTCTCCCCCCCGCACAACCTCACTCCCTCAACACAAACTTGCTATGCGGCGCTCTGCGGCAATAGTTCTTAACTCGTGATCTGCGAATCCTCAAATGTTCTTGGTGGTGGTCATTATGAACTTGAAAAAAAAAAACAAGTATTCCTCGGAATTAGAATAAAAAGAAGGGGAGAAAGTAGAGTGAGAATCGCTATTGTCTACTTTTCTGCCAGTTGTTTGAATGCGAGATATTATATTAAATGAAACTTTTCGGTCTTGTGTATGTTAAAGAACATGAAGGTCAAATCTATATTACTAATTTTCAATGTGCGCAGAAATTGAAAGAAAAATATGTAGTGTGCACTTGAACATAGTCGCTGTTTGGTTTCATTAAATATCCAGAAACTCGTGAACAATCCGAAAAAAATGAATCGGTTTCGATTTTTTCTGAATATGCATATATTTGATTGTGTTATTCCATCTATTCTATTACTGCGTGAACCGACTGAATTCTCGTATTCATTGCATTTCTTACGACACAGCAAACGTCTTGTGATTGCAAGGCTTGGCATTACGTTTGAAAAGCGCCTGAAGCAGAAAACCGAGTTTCTGACTCTCGATAAAAGCGACTCATACATTTAAGAAAAATGTAAAATACAAAATTAAAGATTCCTTGAAGTTATAACATCAAAACAGGGTGTACATATTATGTGAAACATTGAAAATGAGAAGTACAGTTTACTTCAGGCTGAAGACATTTGCGAGAATATTTTGAATTCCTGCTGCAAATTGAACAAATGAAAGAGACTTTCGTGCAGTTGATAAGTCTTATTTTTAAGAAAGGTGCGTTATTGATTCGGAAAGAATGAGTGACATTCTTCTGATCCATAGTTTCGATAAGTAATCTATGTATCATTTATTAATTGATCAGTTTTCATACACATTCATTTCGCTTATATGTAGTATGAAACTCTAGCTTGAAATAGTTAAATATAAAGAGAAACATAGCTTATGCAGTTCTGCAACGCTACCTCACATAACATGTCGCCTATTTCTTTCTCAAGAGGCAAAGCGTAGCCGTCAGCGAAATTCTCTGATCTGTGAAGCAGCCCATCGCCAGGGACTACAGGACGGTCGACCGCACGCCGCTCGATGGAACGAGCAAGCAGATGAAACGCCATGCAGCACTCTGGTTCCTAATGTCGGATCATATGCCGTAGTGTTAATAGTTTATTTAAATTGTGCTGCCATTTCATTAATGTTAATAAAATAATTTGAACATATATGTTCAAATCTCTACTAAATATCTTACATATCTCAGAACTGTAAAGTTTAAATTAAAGTAGGATTACCAGAACTCAGAATCGACTAATTTTAGGTTGCATTTTTCCTCTTACATATTTATTTTCGCTCAATTTTATTATTTTTGTAATGCTCATCTTACTCCGAACTGTGTTTAGCCCAACTTGACAAGATATGCGCAACTAAAAGTCAATATTTCACAATATGGCAGCATTATTGGAAATTCAACGAAATAATAAAAATTCTTGAAAACGCGAACTATATTGCAATTATGTACTTCCTCAATTATAACGGTGATAAATACAAAACTCGCAACTGGTGACAAATCTCCAGTATTTTACGTATAAGTAATCAAACACGATCAATTCCATGTTTATGCTTACATTCTTCTTTTTCTATAGATTATTATGATGATGATGATAGATTTTTTCATTATCTCAAAAAATTAATGTCTAATCTCAAAGTATGGTATTAATAAATGCCTTGCGTGATTTTAAAATATATTTCAGTGCATAATGTGTGGGGCCCATGCATTCGTTTTCGACATTTTCATCATTTTCCACTGTATATTGAGATACCGGACTTTATGGTCCCGTTATGCCATTAAGAGACCCAGGGTACCTAAAATAAGAGCCGTCATTACCAGAATTGAGGTTGCAGGATAACTATATTTGTTTGTGTGTTATTTACGGACTAAATACAAATTCCTCAAACAGGCGAGTTTGAAACTCGTTAAAGACGCTATTGTTAACTACATCATATTTCAAACCGTGAACTCACATTCTCGTCGATATTTGACACATTCTACGTCGGTGGAGTAAAAATATACTCTGTATGTTGTCCAAAGCAAGTGATTAATTTCGTTCTTTCTTCTCTGGGTTCATTGTTTTGCAAGATGGAGTGGATATAACATGCCATGGCCATGCCAGAAAGTAATTTGCGCGCGTTTGTATTTTTCTCTTCGATTTTACGTTCTCTGGGACAAATTCAAACCTGCAGATTTCGAAGATGACAGCAGTATTCGATTTCAATTTCGACGTGAAACGCTTTTCGCGATTGAGTTCGCTAGCCACGTCACCAACACACATATCGGCAAGTCGGCCTGTTGTCGACCCCGAGGCCACATGTCCGCCGCTCTATGCATCATGAAAATGGTTCTCTACCGAATCTCTTGTCTTGTACTGACACAGCACGGTATGTTGCGGAGAGTAGAATCTCGCAGACAAATTAATTAACTAGACATAAATACTTAAGCATGACGTTCTGCATGAACTGTTTATGCAGGTGAAGTACTGCATGAACTGTTACTGTGTGAACTGTTTCTGCAAGTATATTTGTTTTAAACTTTGAAAATATGCAACAGAACGATAATAAAATTAAATTGAAAATAGATTGAAAAAGAACAAGAAGCGAATATGTTTGCAATAAAGTGAAACTCCTTCCCCTCCTTCGAATAAGATATTTTTACTGATAATTTTCCGTTTTTCAGTATCATTTCTGAAATATTTTCCTTAATTATGAGTGCTTGTCGATAGAAGTATGTAGGTATTTCACTTAATGTCTATCATGAATAATTTCTGATAATAATCAGTGATTATTATGCTTTATTTATCAATATTTATACTACCACTAAGAAAACGTTAAACATGGAATAAAATTCCTCTGAAATATAAGAAACGTTGTTACTTTCGTAGTTACGTATACTTTTTATCCTATCAAACATGTCGGTAACTAGATTGTCTTGGCTGAATTACGTTTACCTTCCGATGGAAACTGGAACTAATACAAAAGAAACTCATTACAGAAGTTTAACCAAATGTCTGAACAATTTGAATGGTAATAAATTAACTCTAAAAAATTGTTGTCCTTATTCGTCTGTCACTGGATGGTCTTTGAAAACCTAGGATATGAAATTCCGAAACTTCATAATTTCACTATTCAACGAAGATATGATTTTTCTTCTTCTTACTTGCAATATGCCAGAATGTATCAAAGGAACAAAGAGCTTTTTCAAATTCAGAGATGGGCAGCGAAGAAGAAGAAATTAAATAGGCATCGGTTTTCTTTCCATTTCGTGAGAATCTGCCTACAGTTTTTGTTGAATCTTGCGCCTGTACCTGTATTTTTTTCTTTTTATGAGATTATGGGGTTGTTTTCCGGCGCGACCGCGCCGAGAGTAATAGTCTTATAACTTGAATTTCGGGGAAATAATATTGAGTTTCATAGCAAGCGTAAACTCGTTTCCGGGAAAAGAAATAGCTTTTCCTCGGTCTCTTCCTTTTGGAGGTGCCTGTGGATTTACCACCCGTCCATGCTTTTCTTAAATTTTATTTTCACGGGACTGCGCCAATCTTATAAAATGAAATATTTTGTAAGGAAGACTATTTTGCTTTTCTTCTAGGAAGTTTGTAAGAACTAGATGCTTAATACGAGGGGCATTCAATAATTAAGGAGACAAATTGATCTGGAGAAATAAACGCCTAGTTTTACAAAACAGGACTTTTCCTACTTTTCAATATAATCCCCACCAACATTATGCATTTGTCCCAACGGGATACGAACTTATTAATAACGGCTAAAGAACCCTTTATCTTGGTCTTTGAATCAATTTCCCACAAATGCTTTGACATCCCCGTTATCCTGTAACTTCTTCTCATGTAATGCCTCCTTCAGTGGATCAAACAAATGGAAATCAGATGGTGCTAAATCGGGGCTGCAAGGGGACGAGGCAGTACCTCCCAACCCATTTTGTCGATAGTTTCTCGGCTTTGTTGAGAAGTGTTAGAACGTGCGTTGTTTTGCAGGAGAATTGCATCTCTCTGAGATCCACGACGCTTCTCTCTCGTGTCTGACTTGACCTTGCTCAAAAGCATATATGAGTAGTATTAGCTGTTTATTACATGCTGTTCTTTGAGATCATCTCAAAAAAAAAAAAAAAAAAAAAAACTCACCTAAAGTGTCCTCAAACACAGTCAACATGACTTTTCCGGCTGATGCGACCAGAACGGTGTTTGTCAGTCACTCAGTCTCCACCACTTTTGAACCGTTCTATCCACTTCCAATTCTCGGTTCTTACAACTTTCATCATACATTTAGTCATTCTGGAGTATATATTAGCTGGTTTTTCACCTTCAGCAAGTACAAAACGAATCACAGGACGTAGCTCAACCAATGTGGAATTTCCAAGAAGGGCTCATCCCAGTGATGTCAACTTAAGTCCTAAAATTATGAAACTTGTCTTACCCAATGTTTTTTCTCCAGACCAAATTGTCTCTTTAATTATTGAATGACCTACGTACAGAATTAAAAAATTTCTGCATCTTTACTTCCGTAATCATTTAATAAACGTTAAGTGAAGCATCTATGATCTAATTATGAAGTTGTACATTTGCTAGGAAGTTTATGACAAAAAGAAGGGATTTGTCGCAATCATTAGGTAAATTGTATTACTAAAGTATAAGTATATGTTTACTGGCCCAGATAAGTTCATTCCTTTGAGGAAATAAAGTAGCTAGTTTTTTTAAAAGAGTTGCAACTGATAAATAAAATTGCAAACATTAAAATTCTTAGTTGTTAGAACTTACAACAATTTTATTTGATTGAATGCCAAACTTCCCGTGCTTATGAATTAAAACTCACAAACATGATTATATGATAAGCGCTATTGTGGCATTTACTGGAGCTCCTTATTACCAACTGTGTAAATACCTGAATCAACTCTTAAAACCGATTTTGATATTAATTGAGAAGAATTTCTTCAAAAACAGATTTGAATAGGGAGTTCTTAAAGGAATGAACCTTCCTGGTGGCCGTGTAATTATTTATCCCGATGTAGTATCTACGTTCTCGAATATCTATACTAATAAAAGTGAATTCAACGACGTGTAACCGACATTGATTCCACAAAAATGAGTGCATGAATAGATACGAAATATTTACAGGCTCTTCTTCAGGATTTGACGCAGTGTCCTTGCAAAGTTTGGTAAAGATTAATACAACATAAATGCGGAAAATAAATAATTTAAATAATATGCTGGTAGATGCACAACGGTCATTATTTTTCGCCTGTCACTAAGAGACAGGTTCCTGATATATTCCGCCAGAGGACAGCAGCGGTGCGGTAGAATCACAGAGAAAGCTTATGGCCGTGTGACCGATTTCCATGAAAGTTGGCACATCTATGTTTTTATGGAAGTTTTTATGCTGTTAAATTTTTTATAACTCCACTAGAAGGCGCTGCAGCACAAGATTGCGCTTCAGTTAAATGCAATTCCCAATCATGGGAACCCAGCTTCATTATTGCTGGGCGTTGCCGTGTGACGCGGAGCGAGGCCGAGGAGGCCAGGAGGAACAAGCAATGCAAGATGGAAAGAGAAGGGAGGGAAAGAGAGAGGGATGGAAAAGTGAGGGAAAGATGGGAAAAGATAAGGAAAAAAGAGAGGGGAAAGAGAGAAAGAAGAAAAAAATGAAGAGAGAAAAATATAGAGAGGAAATAGAAAGGCGAAGAGAGAGAGAGCGAGAGAGAGAGAGAGAGTAGGGGAAGCGAGACAGGATAAAATGAGAGTGAAAAGAGAAAGGAAAAAAATTAAAAAGAGAAAAGGAAAAAAAAGGCGAAAAGAGAGTATGGGGAAAGAGTGAGTAGGGTAAAAGAGAGAGGGATAAAGGTAGTGGAAAGAGGTAGAAAGCAAAAACGAGAGAGGAAAGAGAAGGAAAAGGAAAAAGGTAAGGAGAAGGGAGAAAGTGGAAAAAGAGAGGGAAAAGGGAAAGAAGAGGAAAGGAGGGAAGGGGAAATGGGAGAAAGCGGAAATGGGAAAGAAGGGAGAAAATGACTCGGGGGAAGAAAGCGGAAAGAGAGAGGGAAAAGAGAAAGAAGGGGGAAGATAAGGAAAGGAGTAGAGAAAGAAGGGGAAATGTGAAAGAGGGGAATAGAAATGGAAAAGGAGAGAGGGAAAAAGAGAGGTCGGGATAAGAGAGGGAGGGAAAGAGAGATGGAAAAAGAGGGAGAGAGAATGAGGGGGAAAAAGAGAGTGAAGGAAGAGAGAGCAGGACAACGTCTTCCGGGTTCTGCTAGTTCCTCATCTTGGATTGTACCTCACAATCCTAGGAATATTATTTGAGCTTTCTAATCGATATTCAAAGTTTCTTTAGTGAGACAATTTTTGTAGATCAGTGGCTTTTAAATCAATAAGACCGTATTTCAAGATGTTCTCTATCATTAAGTGAAGGAAACACTGTTGCGAGATTTGTATTCATTTTTACGTTCTCGTCCTTATTTCGTAAGAAGAGAAAGGAGTGTACTCGGAAAACGGCGAATTGTGTTTCAAAAACTTTTATTGTGGAGCCCTGGTGGGGGATAAATCTTGTACCTATATATAGTAAACTAGCTGAAGTACCCGCGTTACCTGGGTTAATTTTTATAATTATTTATTACACAGGAAGAGTGTTGCGGCGGTGTCCGCCACACCAAAAAGCGCGCCGCAGAGTCGGCGCGCTGTGACGTCAGCAAGCGTAAACTGGGCAGCCGAGCAAAGAAGGAGCTGGCCAATGGGGATGGAACGGCCGGCGCGCGAAGCCTCTACGAGGAGACGAGTCTTCAGCGCGCAGGAAGATATAACGGGCAGCTGCTGGGGTAGCGGCAGAACAGTGTACCGAGTGTAATTGGAGAGTTGATAGTGTTGAGTATAGCGATTGTGACCCGGCAGTGTACTAGGCGATTTCTTCTGTTTAATTGTGCGTTCGGCTTTGGACTTGGACTTCTACGGAACATCTGGTGACTCGGCTACGTTATATTGGTTTCTCTGTCTTTTGGATTTTGGTACAACATTTTGTAACGACAGCGAAACTGTAATAAAAATCTTGTTATTGTTAACTTGCTGTTTTCCATACATAACAAAGAGGAATTTCATCTATTCCCATCCTAAGGCGGAGCCTAATTCTCTTCATTCTATTCCATCCCCTCTCCGCCCTGATATGCCTCTTGTCTTACTGTCAACTGAAAATACCCGGACTTCCTCACTCATTTTCTCATTAAAAATAGTACATTATGAAACGATGGTGTAATGATGGGTATTAATACACGAGTGTGATATTACGAAACGAGCGAGTATCGTAAACTTCACACGAGTGTATTAATAACCCATTACATCGAGTTTCATACTTCGGTACTTTTTCTGCGACTTTGATAAGTTAAACTTTTTCATCGAATTGTTTCGTGGCAGTTGACATGTAGGATTCAACGAAGGCCACTTCCCGTACCCTCGTATGCTGCCTCAGGAGGCTGTGATTACCAGTTCGCCTGGGAGGGAGTACTGCGCTACTCAAACAGGATCAAAGTGAAATTATGATCCAATTTTATTTGAAATAATATTCCGCGAAAAAATTACTACTAATAAAAGAAATTTAAACTGACAAGCATAATATAATATCAAATGCAATGTTAATGTACACAATCGAACGAAACATTTACTAGAACGATTCTCAATTATTAAGAGTTAGTTTATAAACTTCTCTGTAATTGGTCAAGAACCTGAATCATAATGAAATATGTATTGTAATGAGTATTATTACGCAACTGGTTGCAGCCAACATTATACAATGAGATTAGAAATATTTATTTTTTGTTGTTTTGTTTCCGACCTAAACTTTACTCACTTTTAACTAAAAATAATAAACTAATTTCGCTTAAAAACTCTTCTACTCGCGTATATTCTTTTTGTGAAATTTTAAACGTTATACCAATACTTTCAATCCGTTGACACATCGTAAAATTTATTCACGTGAGCAGAAACAAATATGAAAATATTTGCTCCTTTGAAAGCTCAATACATTTATTTCTAATATGAATTCTTGGTTGTAACAACCAAGATCTCCTAATCTAGAAACACGTCCAGCAAGCTATCAACACCTACCATTAGATTCTCGCACTAATAACTCATGCTTACAAGTTCTGTTGTCTCTGGTAATTATAGTTTCTCTTACATTCAGTATTCTATTTTCCTTGTTTATCATCATGATCTCTTTTAAATTATCGATAATTCTTTAAACATTTAGCTTTGCTTATTTATGAAATTCTGTCTTATGCGAGACAATGACAAATAATCATATGACTAATTGTACATTGCGCCAGGAAAACCTCTCCACACTGGGCCGTGTCAGGGCCTCCTATTAAAAATGGCAATGATGTTAGCAAACATCGCTGAGAAACAAGTGAAGGGGACAACACTTCCAGCAACTGTTACGATTGTGGTGAGTGCGGTATTTACGTTTTTTTACAGGCTGCTACCAACATACCGGTAATTTTTGTTGCAAGCAGCAAGGTGTAACTGAGGAGAGAGTTTCCTGGCACGCTGTACTTTATAATGCTAATGAAAACATGATATTTGAGACACACTTTAGATTACATAAGTATAATGTTATTCATAACTTCTTTATTGTGGATACTTACATTGATTTCTAGCCTGAAATTCACATAAATAACCAATTCCCATTCCTGATAAGGTCAGTCATACGACGATTACTCCTCGCTATTGGCTCTATTCGGCCCCACAATACAAGTGATTGTATTGATTCCTGGAATTCCGGCTGTTGCTATCCGCTGCAATGATTTCCCTGGCTGCGTCCGGTTCCGCTCGGGGTCGATCGGCTGGATGGCCACGGAAGCCGAAGGGGCTCGTTGCCTCCCATAGTACCCGTTGGCGGCGCTGCCTCAGGCCTCGGCTCATCGGCTATCGTAACAAAACACCTTGGCCGGCCTCCGACAGTATCATGTCTTTATTCCCAATATAAACATAACACTACACAATGTCTAATAAATTACAGTTTCGTCTGTTAATCAACGTTTAGTCATGCAATGCACTCGGTGATCGGGTATTCCAGCAATCACACCGTACGCACTTGCACTAGATAAAATTGTTCCGAATCGTCCCAAACTAATATCAGTTACTGATGATGATTCTTGTACGTCGCACAATAAACCAATTGTCTCATCCGTCAAGACACGCACAGTTCAGTCTCAGGCGGCTACTCACCGTCCAGATTAATTACGCAATATCCAAATGTCTGTCTTATTATCCGATTACACCATCAAATTCTCCTTCACTTTGACATACTCCGTATTCAAACTCATTCAAAATCAAATTCCCACCGGTAGCGGTAGCTCAGTGCATCAACTGATGTCACTGCAGCGCCTCTAACCGGGAGGTCCTAGGTTCGAGTCCTGACGGCGGCAGGATTTTCGACACTAGCTTTTCAGCTAGGTCGAATTCAGCTGCTGTCTGGAGGAGAATTCCAGCGGCCGGCTGCTCTGATCGGTAGTTTTCCGTGGTTTCTCCGATCAACACCAGGCGAATGCCGGAGCAGTACCCTACCAAACGGGCCACGGACCGCGCGCGATCTGTCCTTCCTCTTCCTTGTCCTATTCTCTCCCCTTACACACACACTTACACTAACATGCACCACATATTTCACATATATCACATATTTCGGGAGACCGGTCGGGAGCTTCGAGCTTGTCCCGGCTGGGGCGGTACCCCGCTGGTGGGAGAGTCCAGGTTAGGGGGAAGCCCCACTAGCCGACGGTAGGTCGGCGCCGGATCTCGTCATCCAGCGGGGGATGATCACCGCCATCTCCCGAGAAAAACATGCACTACACTAACGGGACTAATGACCGTAGTAGTTGACGCGCCCGGAAACACGAAAAAATCAATCAATCAATCAAATTCCCTATCACGCCATTGTTATTTGCGCTCACATTACCGGTATCATCTCGGTATTACGCACAACTTCCAAAGTGTCACGGTCGTTCCGTCCACGTTTCGGGCTCCGACTGACTGTCTTCGACGGTCGCACCAACGTGTCGTCTCCAACTGTCGTCTTGCCACGGTGTGGTTCGAAAGGCGAAAATTATTTTTTCAAAAATGTCTGATTTGCTTCGTTCAAGCACATACGAACAGAAAATTTCCAGTTCTTTATGTATTATACTATATATTGATATGTTCTTGTCCATTATTGTGTAGAACGCGCGCAAAAATGAGAGATTTATAAGAATCCGGACGGCCATAATTTCATCCCATTTTGGAATGCACATTTCTCTGTTACTATTAAAATTATGAAATTCGTTTTTTTCCTAGTTACTCTTCAATACTGTATAAGTATATTTCTCACAAAAACTATATTTTTCACTTTCACATTAGTTCTAAATAAATTATTGAAATCATGCCTGCTGGAAGCAACATTACATTTGCGTTTCTTGACTTACAAAAAAATGTACGTGTATGTATGTCATGAAACTTGCAGTAATAATACAACAAACATCAGGGAACACGTTCGAGTTGGTTTCATCTGCAACTACTTGCAACTCTGGAAACAAGAAGAAAGAGAACGTTGATCTGCGCGGTCGGCCGCGCGGTCGCGGCAGCGCGCTACGACGAGAAACAGACGCCGGAGGGCGAGGGCTGCTTTGACACGCTTGACCACACTCGGATTTTACGGAACCAGGGGGCCCTTGCAGTGGTTATAAAGTAATCTTATAATCTAAACATCACCACGTGCTCGAATTGGGTTTGGGGCGATTGGTTTTCTGTCGTGGGCAAGAGAGTAGATGGAATTTTTTCTGACAAGAAATAGTAGAAAGACGGACCGAGTTTTGAAGGGCTGAAAGAGGGGAATATGGAGGCATTCCGACTTATGCCGTGGTGCTGTGCGGATCGTGTGTAGACAATTGATGTTGGGAGTTTGGGAATTGTGAACATTTACTTTGGAGCGTATAATTGTCGGACTTAGAATATTGATGGAAGGTGCGGAAATTGGAACTTGGAAATATTTCGAGTGCAGCAGCTAGAATTGTGAACTTAGGTGAATTTGTCGGCAACACGACTGGGAGTATTTGATGCAAATAATAGTTTGCTGAACTTTAATATTTTAAGTATACGCGTAGAAAGAACTGGGAACTTTTTAAAGGAAAATTAATTAAGTCTTATCAACTTATGAGGCGGTGAGGATCAGTGACTTGAGCACACTTGTGCCAGAACGGAAGAAAAGATCACAAGAAAACATCGGTCGAGAGCACGCGAAGACGGGTACTGCAATAAGGTTTGAGACTGGTCATGACCGAAAGTTTCGTATTGTTAACAAGGAACATTGAATAAACTTACAAGTTTCTGTGAATAGAAAAGATGATTTTCATTTAGCCAATTCCAGCAAATGAGTAGCTAGAAATGTATATTTGCTTTTCAGATTCCTCGGCCATTCTGTACAGATGGCAGATCGAATAATCGGCTATTAGCAGTCGTAGCGATTATTTCTTATAAGACCCATCGACCCAGTTAGCCGGATATTAATTTAATGGAAATAGCAGTTGAAGAGTAATTTTAATAATTGAATTAATGTAGTCTTTTCCTGGCGCCCATATTCTTTTATAAATATGGAACGGGTTACGTTGAACGGATAGACGGGTAGAGGAAATATTAACGGGTTAATTAAATAATATTAACGGGTTAATTAAATAAGTTAATTAACGGAAATATTCACGGGAAATATTAACGGTTAGAGGAAATATTAGACGGGTAGAGGAAATATTAAATTTAAAAGTAAAATCAGACAGTTTGTTTCAATTAATTGATTGATTGATTTTTTCGTGTTTCCGGGCGCGTCAACTGTGCATGTGCTAGTGCATGTTTTTCGGGAGATGGCGGTGATCTTCCCCCACTGGATGGCGAGATCCGGTGCCGACCTACCGTCGGCTAGTGGGGTTTCCCCCTAACCAGGACTCTCCCATCAACGGGGCACCGCCCCAGTCGGGACAAGCTCTAAGCTCCCGACCGGTCTCCCGGTATATGTGATAGTTTAGTTCATATTAGTGTAAGCGTGTGTGTAAGGGGAGAGGATAGGACAAGGAAGAGGAAGGGCAGATTGCGCGCGGTCCGTGGCCCGTTCGGTAGGGTACCGGCATTCGCCTGGTGTTGATCGGAGAAACCACGGAAAACTACCGATCAGAGCAGCCGGCCGAATTCTCCTCCAGATATCGTCGGAATTCGACCTAGCTTATATATATATATATATATATATATATATATATATATATATATATGTGTGTGTGTGTATATATATATATATATATATATATATATATATATATATATATATATATATGTGTGTGTGTGTATATATATATATACAGAGAGAGAGAGAGAGAGAGAGAGAGGGAGGGTAAGAGGGAAGAGATTTCTTTAACACATTGTGTAGTAGAATCCATTTTTCGTGGGTGCTTGATAACGAAAAATCGATTGACGGTAAAGCGTCTGTCTGTCCGTCTGTGGTCAAAGCTAGCGCCTAAACAGTTCAGCCGATATTCTGCAAAATTTATATTTCGATGATGGAACTAAATGAACTCGAGGAATTTGAAACTGATATTTTGATTTTGGGAGTTCTTTATATTGAAACATGGCCACAAACTGCTCACAATTATTGGGCGTTTCGTCGTAACCCGTTTCCGAATTTATGTTAACATGGGCGCAAGGAAAAAGGTTACGATAATATTTTAGCTATTATTGCTTCAAAGAAAACTAAATATTGTCCCGCTAGCTGGGACGATGGGTTGCGTCTGAAATAATCGCTATTTCCTATTGATAGCCGATTACCCGATGCCATCGATACAGAGTGGCGAGGAATCTGAAAACAAACATTTTATCTGGCTACTTATTAGCTCGAATTGGCCAATGAAAATCGTTTTTTTTTTCTTTCAAAAAGAAACTTAGGAGTTATTGCTTTTACAATGTAAAAAAATTAAATAGAAATTTACGACAGAAAGACTGTCCTTTGGTCATTACCTTGTTGGAACCTTTATACTGCACAATACTTCGCGCGCTCTTGATCGACGTCGCCACGAAGGACCATATTCTCTTCTCCCCGGTGATGCGAATTCCAGAGTCGAAGTACCGAGTTCTTCTGTCCTGTTCTTCCACACGAACGTTGCCGAGCCACTGATCCGCACTGAAATATTCGTAGTTCTAGTTCGATTAAACTTGCAAAAATAATACCCAGTTTACGATTACACAGCGGAAATGTTTTAAAGTTTCACAAATTAATTACTTTTCCAGAATATTTCCGAGTCCTATCATATACGACATCTCACAAGTTCTAATTTCTGCGTGTTGTAAAAATTATTAAAGTCCATACTTTTCGTGAAGTTCGAAATTTTATCGGTTCAATAATTAGTAGAGCTCCCTCGCGAAAATAACAAGTTCTATTTTTAACACACTGTAAATTATTCGGAGTCCAACGTTCCTCAATCTCATGAAAAATTACACCTTCCAATTACACAAATTATCTATCCGCGAGCGACCCGCACAGCGTCACGACATATGACAGTATGTGTATTTTTTTGTTACTGCTCAGCCCTCCAGACCTCGGCTTCCCTTTTCTACTGTTTTCTGTTTTGTCTAAAAAAATCATACTTCCACAATAGTAGGCTATCGTTGCTCTCTCCATCCAATCCCCAAATCGTTTTCAAATCTGACTAGCCACGCCGTCACTTTCAATGCCAGATGAATATTTAGACAACCGACTTGGGCGCCGTTTCTAAGGCGCCATATTCCTATTTAATTACTCTAGCATTTCCATCCATTTACGACAAATAACATGTAATAAAAATGATCTAAATATTGGTATGTCACAATATATATATATATATATATATATATATATATATATATATATATATATATATATATATATATATATATATATATATATATATTGAGATATACAAATTTTTCTCTCTACATTAATTTCTCGCAAAGATCTTAGCGTCCGGCTTGCTGGGTCAATGGGTCACGATATATTATAATCCTTATTACCTTTACACTGGATTATAGGATCCGCAGACTATACAGCGCTGCTGGGAATCTGAAATAGAATGATTCTAATTCCTAGTTCATTACTGTTTGGATTGACTAAATGAAAGATCACTTTCTTTTATAAAGAACAAAATTTAACAAAGTTTATTGTTACCTTTTAGCAAACAATTTAGTTAATTTAATAAATGATTTTGATGTTAGGCCTTTGATCAAGATATCTTTGAATTTTGAGTTTTATACCGCGGTTAACTTATCTATTTTTCGTTGATGTCCCTCGTAGACTTCTCAGTCGAAATATCTTGCGAGCCTGCCGTAGTCCAAAATTCCAAGAAATCCTCTTCTGCTCCTATCCAAGATGGTGTCAAACTATCAAAATTATCAGTCCCGATTACGTCCTATGACATAGTCCCGAAACCTATAACTCGATTACCACTCCCGACAAAGTCCCAATTTATGCGTCAATACATGCAATATCTGCAATATCATTTACTGTCCTTACACTTTCACGATCTGAAAAACCCGACTCTGACTATCTGCATTACACTCGCTCCCTCTCACAACCTACGATCCGTTCAGACACGCGATGCCGGTCAGAATGAAATCTTCCTGCATGATTCACCCCTCGAAGCTTCGTATTCAACTACCTTCTTTTTTTTCATAACATTTGACCGTCCTTCTCTCACCCAGCCAATCCATGCGTTCGTTATATTTTGATGTAGCTGACCTTTCGATCGTCTAAACTTCTTAATGCATATTCCACCATATAGTCTTCAAATAAATGTTAGTTTATATTCATGTGACATATCGGTATGTCACAATACGGACACACACAAACATCCACGCCCCGGGCGGTATTCGAACCCGTGACTCTTCAGGCACAGGACAGCTACGACCTTTCATCCGTTAGCCCTATTTCGGCTAACCAAACTTATTTACCATGTGTTACGATAATATGGAGAAGAAAATAAGAAATTCGAGTCTTTAGTTCTCAATGTATATTAAAATGATTCTGTTACCGAAGGATGTCGATTTTCCCCCTTCCTATGCAATCTGTGGCCTCCTCTCTTTCCTCCCCTTCCAACGATGGCGTTTCCATTCGATTTCACATACCAGCTCATGTACGTTAGTATGCACCATATTTAGTAATATCCAATATTATGATTTCTGATCTTTTGACTCTCACACGTTAAAGCCAGAACATTCATCCGAAAGAGAACAAATTTTTTAATGATCATTTGAATAAGAAAGTTTTAATGATGAAGTGAATCAATTCATCATTTTAAACTACACATTCATTATTTTAATTATTTTTTCCCAATTTTATATTTTACTTGTTTAGAGAAATTAAAATGCAGGAATAACTAGTCTCAATTTTACACATTCTTTTTTTAAAATTTGCTTTCTGTTTTTACATTTTTAACTATCTCATTTTATATGATTATCGGCCGTCTACGTCAATGTTACATGCCAGTCTTTTGGCTGTGAATGAATTATGAGGTGATAGAATGACGACAAGGGATTAATGTACAATTACTAATACGCCCCTACCTACGCAAGATTCGAACATGCAGCCTATTCAGTGCAGACGACGGTTGCCGCTACCGTCTGCGCCATGGGGGCTGTGTTTAACTTCCTTTAATTTTTACAATATTTTTACTGTAACTTTTTAGACTAACACTTGAGGATGTGGACAAAAATTCACGAAACGTTGTGAAACGTAAATATGGAATAACTGTGTTTGTTTCAACAACATGACGTTTTGATTATCTTTAATCCTTAGAAAATCTCTTAAATTGAAAAAGTTGTTTCTTTCACTGATCTTGGTTCAATCACTTCTGAATGGTACTACCAAGAGCATTACTGCCGTATTTTCCGAATACTCATATGTTGCGAATGTCATGCTGTTTTCGTTAATTCTTGGCATTATTCGATATTTATAGTTCGACATTTTTTACATCATATTAAATCCTTCGTTACCTTGCCAAACGTTCTGCTGTGATCTGTACAGGAGTTGTAAATATTCTCGCTCCATCAAATCCCTTCGTTGGATCATTGATCATTAATGTTTATGGAGGTAGTTTTTTTTCTTTTTAATTGGAGTTATTCAGAGTAGCAGCAGAAATCTCGTGGTAGTTTACATTAGAATGTCATCATTCTAATATGAATGGTTATCTTTCTAATTCGAATTAACACAAGAGAAGTTTAATAAAATCAATTCACATAAAAAACTGCATTTAATTGGATAAACACAGAGGATGGCATATTGTTTCTCTGTGTGTTTGCATATTGATTTTGTTTGTTAATCGGGTTGCTTGAAAGAAACGCAGCATTAACGTTAGCTTAAGTATTTCAATGATTCCTCAGGATTGCGTTGATTACTTGACCGCTAAGCAATGCTGAACACAAAATTTTAACAAGATTGTAGAAATGCAAACACATTCATGAGAACACATAGTTCCACGTAATTAAAATCATGCATTGAAGCCTGAGAATGTTACTATTTCTGTTGGTTTTCCAAATAAATAGATAAAGCAGAATGTTGCGTTTAATGCAATGTTGTCCTTCTGTGACCTAGTAACATACTGAACTTCTGGGACTATAATTTGTTTAACTATTTCTGAATAGCAAATTTAGAACATTTTAACAAAGTAATTAATTGACAAACACGTTGTAGAAGACTTGCGCCGTATGTAACTCGCAGATAATAGCGTGGCTCTCGAGGGATGTTGCAACCTAAAATCATTGTTATTCTGTTAGCTCGTGGGCGAACTTCGCGCTGCGGTATTTATGCGTAATGAAACTTTGTAGGTGTGGAAAATAGTCGGGAAAGCGTGCGGGGTTATATTGCGCCGTAACTTTGCGTTAAGCGAGTCACGCATCTGCGAAACTGCCCCGGCGGCGCGACACGGGCGCGGCTGGTGGGCGACCCCGCAACGTGAGGCAACGTCCCACCGCCCCAACACCCACCCACCCGGGTGCCTGGACACCCCAAGCCCGCCTACCCCTCCCACGTTGCCACACGACCGCCCGTTCGTCCCACGTTGCGACGCGCCCACGCGCCCGCCTGCCCGTCGCACGTTGCCACGCGCCCGCCCACCCGTCCCACGTTGCCACGAGCCCGCCCGCCCGTCCCACGTTGCCACGCGCCCGACCGTCGGTCCCACGTTGCCACGCGCCCGCCCGTCCCACGTTGCCACGCGCCCGCCCGCCCGTCCTACGTTGCCACGAGCCCGCCCTCCCGTCCCATGTTGCCACGCGCCCGTCCGCCGGTCCCACGTTGCCAAGCGCCTACGCGCCCGCCTGCCCGTCACACGTTGCCACGCGTCTGCCTGCCCATCCCGCGTTGCCACGCGCCCGCCCACCCCTCCCACGTTGCCACGCGCCCGTCCGTCGGTCCCGCGTTGCCACGCGCCCGCCTGTCCCCCGTTGCCACGTGCCCGCCCGCTCGTTCCACGTTGCCACGCGCCCGCCTGCCCGTCCCACGTTGCCACGCGCCCGCCCGTCCCACGTTGCCACGCGCCCGCCTGCCCATCCCACGTTGCCACGCGCCCGCCCGCCCGTCCCACGTTGCCACGCGCCCGCCCACCCGTCCCACATTGCCATGCGCCCGCCCGCCCGCTTGCCCGTTCCACGTTGTCAAGCGCCCACGCACCTGCCTGCCCGTCGTATGTTGCCACGCGCCCGCCTACCCGTCCCACGTTGCCACTCGCTCGCCCGCCCGTCCACTCAGTGACGCGCCGGGTGAACCTCTGAACCTACTTTCATTTTTGAGGGTACTTTATATGAAGCCTCAAAATCATTTTCAAAATTTTCTCAAAAATGGAACCAATTTATTTATTATAGCTTATTAGGACGCTTAAAAGAAAGGAGGAGGTCTCATCTTCATTGATATCCCGAATTTTTCGAAAATTGCTTAAGTAGGCTTTTGGGGCGTCTTGCTACAACGTTATTTAAGATTGTTTTCCTTGATGAAATCTGTTCTTTAAAGACATCTTGAAATGAGCTCATGTTCAATTTTTCGTAAATAAGCGTAGTTTGTAGCGTAATGTGGCGCGAAAAATAAGCAATTTTAAGTTTTAACAATTTTTTTCTCAAACACCGCCCCAATTTTTTTATTAAAGTTTCTCCTCATGTGTATCAACGGTCGGTAAAAAAGATAGTGCTTGTTTCATTTTCGGTTACATATTTTCGAAAATTGCCAAAAGTTAACATTTCAAAAGTAGAAAATCGAAGGTACAGATTTTTGCTTTACACAAAGTCTGTTGTAAAAAACCGCTATTTAATAAAGGTCATAATCATTTTTTTTAACAAACAAGTAGTTTTCGCATAATGTGTGCTTGGTTTTAACACAATTTATTAAAAAATCACTAAAACGCTCCAAATGTTTCCATCAACTTTTTTCTCTGGATAGAAGAATGGTCACTTTAAAAGAATGGCACTGGACTCCTTTTTCTTGAACTCTCTGAATTTTTGAAATTCATTTCGAAATATTATTGTGATATTTCCTACTCTTTCAGATATACTTTTCATTTATTGGTGGGCCTAATATCTCTTTCGGAAGGACCGGGAGTGCATGAACTGATGTCACTGCAGTGCCTCTGACCGGGAGGTTCTAGTTTGGAGTCCTGACGGCGGCAGGATTTTCGACACTAGCTTCTCAGCTTGGTCGAATTCAGTCACTATCTGGAGGAGAATTCTAGCGGCCGTCTGCTCTGATCGGTAGTTTTCCGTGGTTTCTCCGATCAACACCAAGCGAATGCCGGAGCAGTATCTTACCAAACGGACCGCACGCTTTTTTCCTCTTCCTTGTCCTATCCTCTCCCCCTACACACTCACACACACACACACTGACATGCACTACACTACCATATATTCGGGGAGACCGGTCGGGAGCTGAGAGCTTGTCCCGGCTGGGGCGGTGCCTCACTTGTTGGGAGAGTCTTGGTTAGGAGAAAACCCCACGAGCCGACGGTAGGTCGACGCCGGATCTCGCCATTCAGCTGGGGAAGTTCACCGCTATCTCCCGAGAAAACTACACTTACGAAACCAGTGACCAAAGCCGTTGACGCGCCCGGAAACACGAAAAAATCAATCAGTCAATCATTGGGAAGGACGTCATGACGTTAGATTTTATAGATTATAGCTTAATAAATTATTCATTGCTCGGGCACTATTACAGATTATTATCAGTTCACTCTGAGAAAAATCATAATGATAACAAATACACGTGTGTTCGGATGATTCTCATTGGTTTGCAGAATGTTCTTATACAGAGAACGTTATACGTACTTATAGTTAGTATACTTAGGTTATACTTATAAAGAGTTCTTATTCAGATACTTCAGCGTCAGAACCCCGAGAAGAGCAAAACTCATACTGCAAAACTTTGATTTGATTTGAACAAAAATTTCATTGATTGATTACTAGTGATTCTGGGCGCGTCAACAGCTTTCATTAGTCCCGTAAGTGTAGTGCATGCTTTTTACTATTGAAGTGTCGATGATCTTGGACATTGGATGGCGTCGAAGTACCGTCGGCTAGCGGGTTTTCCTAAACCAGGTATCTTCCATCAGCGGGACACCGTCCCAGCCGGGACAAACTCTAAACTCCCGACCGGTCTCCCGGGATGTGACATATATAGGTAGCAAACCTGGCGGTTATAGGGTTGTCTAGTTTTTGCGTGTGAAGATGCACCAATAACAGTCCTTTCTTCTAGCGTGTTCAGGTAAAAAAAATGCATGCAGTATAATCAAATATATAATTTTTTTTAAGATACTGTGACATACCAATATGTGACATAATATGGTACAATATTTATTATAAATTGCGTAAATTATAGGGGATAAATATATGTGAATATGCTAGCATAGCAACGGTAAGCGAGCTGTCGTCAAGGTCAACAATCTTCATGCAGTGACAATCGCGAAGACGGCTAGTTCATTTTGCATAGAATTCAGGGATTGGCCGAAAAAGCAGTGACAGTCATGAAGACGGCTAGTTCAATTTGTGAGAAATTTAGGGATTGGCTAGGTACGGAAGTACATCAAGTGTTGTCTGTAAATAAACAATCGAAAAGATGGACCGAGCTTGGCAGGGCTGAAAGAATACGATAAGCATTCATTCTGACTGATGCCGTGGTGTTGAACGGATCGTGCTCCAATTAATGTTAGGAGTTTTGTGGGACTTGTAAGCATCTACTAGGGAGTAAATATCGATAGAACTTGAATGCTATGTGTGACAGTAAAACTTAAAATATTTCAAGTGAACGAGTTAGAAGGACATTGAGGGCTTAGGCGAAGTTATCAGTAAGTGGACTGGAATGCTAACAGCAGATAGTTTATTGATCGTTGAGTATTCAGCATACGTGTGGGACGAACTTGGAATTCGTAAATTGGCGAACGAATTTTATTAACGAGACTTTATTAACTTCGGAAACAGTGACGAACGGTGATTGAAGCGTGCTTCTGCAAGAAAAGAAGAGAGAAGATGGTATCTGGACCTGAGGACAGCGACGTCGGAGAAGAATGAAGATGGTCCGCGATGGCGCGCGAAGACGAATACGACATTATAAGGTTGGAACTGGTCATGACCAAGGTTTTTTTTATATTGTGTAAAATCATAAAGTACCAAAATTGTTTAATAAATTTCCATGTTTTGTGAAATGAATACATGATTCTCATTGAGCCCATTTTAGTAACGAAGTAGCAAGATAGAAATATATTTGCTTTTCAGATTCCTCGACCACTCTGTATAGATGGCAGATCGGATAATCATCTATTAGCATACAATAGTGATTATTTCTATGAAACCCATCAACCCAGGTAGCCGGAAACTAATTTATTTATAATTAGAGTTGGAGGTTAACTTTTATGATAGTATTAGCGTAATATTTTCCTGTATCTTTCTAGTAACAAATTCGGAACGGATTACGTTGAAATAAATCATCAATATATTCAGTTTATTTCAAATGGCGCTCCAACTGGGGCTGAATTTGTTTTAAATTAGACAGTTTATTTCAAAATGGCGCACCAACTGGGGCTGAATTTGTTTTAAATTAGACAGTTTATTTTAATACATTTTAATCTGTTAATATCAAACTGAAAAGTCCCACGTTGTCACGGTATACGTTTGTCACTATCAGACAAGAATTCTGTGTTCTTCCGCTGTGTTCACTCTTTTCTAACTATTCTAGTGCATCCCGCTCTCAACCTTGCAACTCAACCTTGCCTGAACCTGTCCCATCTTGTCCTGTCCCCAGCCTCCAAACCATCGCCCTATTTTACTCACTTTCGAACAAAAATAATTAAGAAAAATATTCTTAAAAAATACCTTTACTCACATCTGTGCTTTCTAAGAAGTTTTGAGTATCATACCAATACTATGAAGGGCTGTTCCCTACACAAATGATCCAGTCTGTCACAGTTTCAGCATCAACTTAAGTATTTACATGTTAAGTCATTACCTTTTTCATTAATTTTATATATTATCTACACTTCATATATTCAGGTTATAAGAAAATTAGATCATTTTCCACTGAGCATTACGTAAATTGTTTATTGTGATATTATGTGAAATTATATGATGATTATTTGAGGAGGATATCTGTGGCTTTGGAAGGACCAATGTCAGTTTTTAGTGATTTTGGGTTTGTAAGGCCACTGTGACTTTAAAGCCCATTCTTTTAGTGTAAGAAAGGCGAATAAGTGCGAATTGATTGTATCTCCTAATTTCATATTGATTTAGAATGATTTACGATTGTTTAAAATGATGTCTGATGAAAAATCTCAAAAACTCAACACTTTTCTATAAAAATGAGCTAAAAATTCTGCCTTTTCAGAAACGCTCGAACGACATTGTCTCAATACGGCTCCAATTTTTTCTTTGAACTTTAGATTGTTATTTTTGTTGAACTTTAGATTGTTTATTTTTGTTATTGTTATTTAGATTGTTATTTTGATTTTTTCAAAATGTCAGAATTGTATTTTTTTACATTTACCTTGAAACGTTAATATTCACAGTATGGACATTTTAAATATATTATTGCATTTGATAATAAGTGTGTTCCAAACGATGTCCAAAGACATTAATCAAAAAGTCAAAAGTTTTCAGTGAAAATTAACTCAAAATTATGCATTTTAATAAACTCTTAAACCACACTTTCTCAAAAATGGCTTCAAATTTTTCAATGAAGATTTGAATTAAGTCCATCGGTACTTTTACTCTCCTATAACATTCTTTAAGTCACATTTAGTTCTAGTATTAGGAGAGCGAAAAATGGAGAAAACGTGAAAAAATATCCTTTAGGAGACAATAGATGGCAGTTGGGAAGAAAGTAGGGCATCCCCAAATACCTAACCCTGATTCATTAAATAACAAAAAAAACTAGTACGAGAAAATATGTGCATTATGTCGCTCTATTAGTTTATTGAATGTTTCTATTTGTAAATTATAGTACAATTTCATATAAGAAAATAATGCATAACAATAATTCAGAAGTAAGCAATAATATACTTTCAAATTGGGATAGTGTAATTCAAACAGATTCCATTTAATTGACATCAAACCTTATTGCACAAGCATTAAAATGGGAGGCAGCGAAAGTCAACATTTTTCTGCAATCCAAATATCTTTCAGTGCATCGCTTAATGGAACTCAGATGGTCAATTCATGCAACGGTAAACAATGGTATCATTGTACCATGTATTCTGGGATTTGCTAGTACAATTTGTCACCCTCGGTGGCAAATTGATTGCATTACTGGAACATCAAAATTTGTCTCGCCTAACAGAGCCCGCTTTTGCAATTAATTTCCGAGCCGCCTTTATCAATTCGCGGCAAGCGGTTTTGATGAGACAAATTAGACAATGTGCTTCCTTGCTGCAGGGCACTCCCCACCAATGCTGCCTGGTTTGCTAATTTGCACCGCGCGGCGTTTTTCAACTGTGTGCAGATGCGCCTCCCTAGCGGCGTCGCCTAGAAACATCAATAACGCGTTGCTGACAGGCGTCATACATGGATGAACGATTCGTACATATGCATAGCATCGCCTTCTTGCTGATAGCTACTGGCTCTGAGACGCCAGCGGCGGTGATCATTATTTTTTGTTGATGGTTGTAATTTATGACGTATTTCGCTTTATTAGCTGCTCGGAGCCGTAATTAATATTCGGAACCCGGAGGCGGAGCGGGGGAGAGGCCGAAGCAGGCCCCTCCCATTAAGGCATGCTGCGTCTGTCGTCGAGATTCCTGCAGCTAATATGCTGGAGCGGATCGATCCTTATAAACTTCGTCGGCTGCCCCTCCTTTCCCTTGTAGCAGACGCCGAATTAATGAAGAACAACTCCGGCGTCTGACGCCCGGCCGCCGCGCCGGCGCGCTCGCGTCGTCGCCGCCGCCGCCGCCGCCCCCGCCATCGCCCCGCCGCGCTGCCGCCTTCGCCGCCGCCGCCGCGCGCGTTGCATAGATCTTCATCTGTTTGTTTACTGCGCGCCGGCGTCGGCGGCAGGGACCCGAGCAAGAGAACGCGGAGTTGTAGCGCGAGAAGAGTGTAAGAGGTTGCTGCTGGCGGGAGGTTCATATTCAGGCTCTCGATAAATTTCGAGTTTGATGTTTGGAGTTTTCACGTTATGAGGCAATTCTCATTCAACCTCAGCGAGTTTCTGCTTATTGACAATCACTCTTTCTCCTCCCCAGTGTTCTATTAATATTTTCACGTGAAAATGCATTTGAAAGGCTATAATACCTGATCCAGCCAGAGTGAGCAATAATATGCTTTTTTTAGTTCTCCGCAAATATTTCTTAATTTGGCTGGGCCCTAACGGTAGAACGGCGAAAAGAGAATACATTCTGAAAATAGACTATCGTCGGCTGTCAAGTTGCAATGTTTGTACGCTTACGTCATCGATCTTTACTTCAAAGGCGTCTTAAAATTCACTCCGTCTGTGATAAATTAGTCATAAGTTGGCAAAAGACAGGGTTAGACAAGTCATTCGTGCGTCGTGGTGTACATCTTGAAGTAATTTTTTGACTTAGAAGAGCCAAAATATTTTAAAGTAGTCGCGTAGATTGTGATTAAAAGAAATACAATTTAGATTATTCTTTATTTTTCCGGAATAAGAATATTTTGAATAAAAAAAGATCATCCCTTCTCAAGGTGAGAAACAAAACATATTTTCTTATAGTTTGTTTATTCACGAACCAGAATAGTACAAGTCAAAAGGAGCGTGAATGATAGTTATCCAGGTACAAAAGTGGAGATCAAAGCATAACTGAGCCGATCCGGTGGCCGAAATCGCTAAGGCAAGTATGTCGTAGCGATCTCGGACTGATGGGTCGCGGGTGCGAGTCCCGCCTCGGGCATGGTTGTGTTTGTGTTCGTCCTTTCACCCCTTATCATCACCATTCGTATCATATTCATAGTTACCATACTGTTAACTCCAGTAGTGTTCACTAATAACCTAGATGTTGATGCGTCCTTAAATAACAAAACAAAAAACAACAACAACAAAATAACAAAAAAACAAACAAACCATAACTCAACGCACCATTGAAAGACGTCCCTGCCCAACTTACATCGCCAGAAGCAAAGTTCCAGTTCACAACAATACGACACGCCCTGAGTAGCACTTTCACTGTCTCGGTCGCGGTAACACGTGGGTACTCTGATAGCACCCTACACTCCGTTCGTCCCCGGTCGCGCCTGAGCAAGTACGCATAATTGGTCATTCTCGTGCAGGGGGTGTGCGCGGAGGGGTAGAGACGCGCGCGACGCCGCGCGCTCCATCCGCACGCTCCAGTCGATGATTGATTGATTGATTGATTAGTGATTCCAAGCATGTCAACTGCTAAGATTCCCGTAAGTGTAGTGCATTTTCCCCTTTGGAGGTGGCGATGATCAATCCCCACTGGAGAGCGAGATACGGCGCCGTCCTGGCTGGCGGGGCTCTCCAGTCGACACGAGGTGTCGCAGGTGCTCTAGGGGTCTCTGTTGCCCAAAGCTTACGACTCCGTGACCATGCCAGCGTTTCGAATTGCCGTTCTGGCTGCAGGATTTGGATTGTGTGATTCAATAACGTCCGGCATGGGTCAAGAGCATGTATTTGCTTTAACGAAGGGAATATTGGGTTGTAAAGTAATGCACAGTGAAGTGATGTTAAGTAAAAGGAGTGGAGTAGAAAAGCGGTACTTAATGCGAATTTATACTTCACTTTTATTAGGTTTTGTAATATTTAATTTTTTGTTCTGTCGAATTGGTATTTATAATGTAGTACATGTGTACTCACCAAGAGGCTATGGGTTACACAGTCAACTTATTAATTTAAGTTTGTGTAATGTTCTTAACATGCCATAGAATAGCTTCAGTTAATCATTATTTTTCTGTTTTTTTACGTGTCTCTATTTTCCTCATACATTGCTTTGTTTTACTTTCTTCTCTATCTCTCCTAGAAGGTACTATAATCGTGCGTTCGAAATCGGCGATTGTGTATAAATCGTGTTCCTTACCGTAGTAAATTTACTTCTTTTATCGCGTTGCATAATAAGAATCCTTGTTTTGTGGCTCCTTGATACCAAAATTTCGATTGACGGCAAAACATGTCTGACCACGATCTCACGGTTCTGCGAGTTCGTTGACAAGTCTAAGTTTTCTTAAATTTCCAAAGCTTAAGATGTTTTCAGTGTTTGCCTACAAGTAAAGTAGTGAAGAAATGTAGAAATATTTTCCTTAATATGAAATCTATTGTTCAAAGACAGGTCTTGAAATCAATTCGGGTACGATTTCTCCAAAAAATAGTAGTTTTCGCATAATTTTACATGAAGTATAGACGATATTTAAACAATTATTTTCTCAAAAACCTGTTGATTTTTCTTTACTTTGTTTCTCTTATGCATGAAAGGATAGTAGTAAAAACCTTGTTGCTGGTTCCATTTTAGGGGAAGTCTCTATTTTCGAAAATTGCAAAAAAATTAACATCGCAAAAGTACAATATTGAAGATAGATTTTTGTCTTAAATCGAATCTGTTTTAAAAAATTATATCTTCAAAAAAGACCTTGTTTTTCTGTTTTGGAAAAAGTGAGTAGTGTTCGTATAATTGCTAAGTTAAGTTAATGCAATTTATAAAATAAATTAAAATCGGTTCCAAATTTTTTCTTTGCTTTTTCCATGGATAGAGCAAAGAACGCTTAAAAAACGACGTGGGTCTCCTTTCGTTGAACTCTCTGAATTTTCGAAAATTGCAAATTGCAAAAATAAAGCTAGAAAGTCTGTATTGTTGTAGCACCACTAGTTTTAAAGCTATATGAATTTTTATATTTTGCATATTTTTGTTTTAAATCAACACCGAGCGTACGCTCATTTTTATCAACAAAATATTCCTAATGCTTAGTTAGTGTGGGAGTTTAAGGATTTTAAAACTGAAAATTTGCAGCGTGAGTTATTTCGCGAGTCCAAAATCAACGTAGTCGTGTTTCTCTTTAAGAACGGGCGGGGTAGTAAATTACGTTACGTAAATTACGTAGTATTTGTACGATATTTTAGATATAAAATTATTACTTTTGTTTAAAATTTTTTAATGGCGATATGTTGAATTATTTTTTAATTAATTATGGAGTTTTCTAACTTAAATAAAACTGTAATAAGTTGGCCAATTTTGAATAAATTATTCTGGATACTTATCATGTTAAGCAAAATCTACTAGCGTCGAAGTCAAAATAAATATTTTCCTTTATTTCTTGAATTTTCCATTTAATAAAGGTGTTTCTGATTCATATGATCACTCACCAGTCACATCCGTGTCTCTAATTCTAATGTCTCTCTCTGTGATTCTCATTCACTATGGCTGCGTCGTTTCTTTTTCCAAGTGGCTCGCCTCATTTTGGATCCTCTCCGTCCCTGCTGGTCCACAAGTACTCATTGTCCACACCGCCTCTACCGTCCCCAACGGTGGACGGAGCCGCAATCGATGGAGGGCGACCGTCGGTGGGGCGTGAGATCGCCTAATCACTGCCTACAGCTGTGCGGGGCCGCGGGCTTTGTCACCCCAGCCCTAAGGACGGGGGACCTCCCCGCTGGGAGAGGGCCTGCTCCCCTTCCACCTGCCCATTACCAACCGCCCATCCCCACTCGCCAATTCCCACCTGCCCATCACCACCCACTTATTCTTACCAGCTCAACATCACCCGCTCAACACCATCCACCGTTTCTTATCTGCCCAACGCCCACACATCCTCACCCACCCATCACCATCCGCCTATCACCGCCCACCCGTCACAGCCGCTCAGCCCTCCCCCGTTTCTGTTCCTCGTACGCGAACTTGCTACCATCCGCTACCAATCCGTTCTTGCCCGTGGGTTACTGACCCCAACCCGTCCTTTCCACCAATACCCCCACGCGCACATACAAACACCGCCCCCTTCTAACTCCCCTCCCACCGTCGTCCCGCCCCCGCCGCTTTGTTTTGGAATCCAGCCTCGCAGCGCCGCCCGTGACCCCCGGCCCCAGCAAATCCCTCTCCCCACGACGCTCATGTAAATTTTAACCGGCGAATTTTACGTTCGTTTTCGCGCTGATTTATCGCCTTATTTGTGGACGAAGAATTACGTGTTTATTCCTAATTAAATGCCTCTATTCAACAGCGTTGTTGAAGCGTGTTAATGTATCATAATCTAATGAGTGCCCGAGTGAATATTTAAAATTTGAATGCTATAATTGATTGTTTAACCGCATTATACAAACGGTTGTAAACAGAATCCGGGGAGATAACGCCGCCTCACTGGCCCGTGTGTTATGCGCTGCCTGCTCGCTCCTCACTGACCGTCCAATCGCATTCTCTGCCCGGGACACAAATGACATTACCGCTGAGGCACACCGGTGGTTCCCACGCCACGCCAAAGAATTCGTTTTCAGTGTGGGAGCCAGTGAATTTGTGATCTGTCTGAACAGTGTCGCTTACCGTGGTAATGCTGTTGGTCAGAATGAAATAATAAGCATGAATCACACAGAAGAAAGTAGGTCAGTAAACTGTGATGTATCTCCCTAATATTTGCGTGCTTTGTTTCCTTTGGTGTAGTTCCATGTATAATTAGCTATAAATGTTGTATTTTCACAGGTAATTGGATTTTTAATAAAGGAATTCCGTTGAAATTATTTGAAAAAGAAGAATTTAATTATGCATTTTTTTAAAAATTGTGTATTTTTAAAGTGATATGTTGGGTAATTTTTTTCTGTAACCACATGTGTTAGCTGGTCTGAAAATATTGTTTTTCTTCTTTAATTACAGTTTTGTCCTACATTTCCCGACTAATCTGACGTTTTCTGACTTGTTTATGCACATAAATAAAATTGGAGTGCGTCTGTGTGTGATTTAAAAAACTTCCATTTTATAACCGCATATCTCTATTTATATGATATTAAACCAATTCAATTGTGATTACGAGTTTGTCTATCCGGGATGATCTCTAGGTCGACTGAATCGACTTGGATGGTGGCTTTTACTGACATATGTTTTCTTGGACACAACTTGGGTTATTTTTTGAAATTATTTTCTCGTAGAAGAAGGTTTGTTATTATACAAATCTACAGGTTTATTCACATATTAAGACAACTTTGTACATGTGACCTTCAAAACAAGATGAATGTTACTGTCTTGTACGATTTTCTTAAAATTACTCCTATTTCCGTTTCCTACTCCTTAGAGCAATATTTAGGTGGGTACTTTTCCATTTTTCGCAAATACGTCGAAAGTGGTGAGTCAATTCACAAGTTAATTCAACGTTTCCTCGATATGAATCCTCTTATGGTCCAAAATCCTCTTATGGTCCAAATGTTTAATATTGTGAGCAATGAAATAGGTGCTTTTACTACACTCAGTCAGTTTTTGAAAAAAAATAAGAAAATGGCTTTTTTCGCAAGACAGTATTGACAATTTTCTTGTGATAGTTAAGTGAAATACATTGTTTGATTTTTTTTGTTCTTGAAAAATCTTGTATAATTTACAATGTGTTATTTGACTACCCTTGAAAATATTATACTTTTTTTCTGGTATCAAGTTATTGTGGTATATGTTTAGATCTGAATATTTTTTGTTATATTGTTAGTGCACAGAAGTATTATGTTTAAAAACTTTGTTTTGTTATTCCTCCATGTTAATTCGAGAGAGCGAGCTGCCTCTCACTGCTGACAATTTTGTTTTTGCGTGCAAAGGTGATGGAGATCCCACACAGTTTTTTCTAGGGGATCTCTAATTATTTTTCCCGTCATGTTTAAATGTAATATTGTAAGTTCTATGCTACTGGCAAAATAAAGACTTTTTGACTTTGGCTGACTTCAACTTTGACGTTTCTGAAAGCCCATTCAATTTTCTTAATAAATTCATTTAGATTCATTGCAATAGTGCAATTAGGTTGAGAGTAAAACAAGGTTAGTTTTTACTGAACATTTGTTGGGTGTAAGCAACAATGCATCTTTTTACAGATGCCCATAGCAACAGGGGTAATACTAACAATATTAGAGATCGGAGATGATTGTAACAAATACGGCAAGAGAAGGTACATCGCGGGACAGGTGAGGCAGGATGATTCTAATTAATAAGTTTCCACAGTGTATAGTACTCGTACTTCACCAATACAACATTGACAACATGAGTGAAAATAAGAACGGAAATGGTTTCCAACCAGATGAATAAGTACTATGAGAAAATTATGAAATTGTAATCATTTCGAATCTATGTTCCTTGTTCTTCTACTCTATGATTTGAAGTATTCTTCAGCATCTTGTACATTTGTTGTCACAATAGATAATAACTAGAGGTGCTACACAATAGCACAGACTTTCTCGTAGCAAATTTTTATAATTTCCTTGGTGTAGTCTGGCCTTGCTCTATTCTCTGGCCATCTGCCATCTATCGTCGCCAAAATCATTTTTTGACATTTTATCAGCTTTGTGCTTCCCTAACAGTACAACCGAAATATTACGGCAAGAATATTACAGAAGAGTAAAATCTCGTTCTGAAAAGAAATTTTCATTGAAAAATTTGAAGCGGATTTTATGAAAATGGCGATTAATCATTATTGTAAATGCAAAATTTGAAGCTCTTTTTCACAGGATTCTATTGAGTTTTCGAACAACTTTATTTGAAGTTATTGGAAGCAATTCCACTCAGAAATGTAATATTGCATACAAGTTAATGGAAATGTGCATATTAACGGCGTGAGTTATTTAAAAAATTTCATTTCTGTAATTTTTGAAAAATTAAACAGTACACCAAAATGATTTTTACGGCATATTAAACAGTGCAACTAGCACTATCCATGGGAAAAAATTGAAGAAAAAATGTGGAGAAATGTTTGAGAAAATTTGGAAAAGAT